>JAJEJO010046417.1:34807-62124 GCA_020662805.1 Glaucomys volans | reverse complement strand
TGAAAATGGGTCTTTCTGGAGATGTAAAACAAGGTAATGACATGATAGGGTTGTGTCTCGTGACGTCATCCAGAGGGTGGGGCTTAGTCTAACACACGCTACTTTATTGTTAAACAGGTTTTATTACTGGGGAGGCTGATGGGATTTGACCCTTTCAACCCAACAAGAAAACTATCCCTTTTCTAGCCGAATCCTCCTCTCCAAAGGTTTTCGGAAGCTAGAACTCTTGGAATGACGTGGGTGACATCAATAGTATAGGTGGCTTTGAAGTCCCCCTGAATGAGATTAACCAATTTTATCCGGAGACCATCTCCTGGTCAGGAATTGAGAATTAGGTATGGTTGTCTGCCCCTTCCTGTAATGTCGTCTGCCTCAGCCCGCAACAGGACACTTAACTCCCTTCTGAGTACACTGAGTTGTCTTTAGCCATGACTCTCTGTCCTGCATTTTCTGAGCTTATCAAAACAAAGCCTGCAAACCTTTGCTGCCTCCTTGTTATGGGTTATCAAGTCATGTAAAAAGAAACTAAGTGTGTAGACCTACTTTGAGAGAAACCATTAATTCCCTGAATAGTGAAAAGAGGCACAAAAGAATAAGATGCAAAAAGAATAAATTTCAGAGGATTTTTTAAAGCAACACACACGCGTGCATGCGCGCGCGCGCGCGCGCACGCGCACACACACACACACACACACACACACACACAGTGCCCATCAAAGCATTCAGATGGCAGCATAGAGTAAGAGAGTCTTAACCCTAGTTTTGATACTTATGGGAATGTGACATTCAGTCAGTCACAATACCCACCTCACAGGGTTGCAATAAGAGGGAAATGAAGCCGAGCGCAGTGGCACACGCCTGTAATCCAAGCGACTTGGGAGGCTGAGTCAGGAGGATCGCGAGTTCAAAGCCAGCCTCAGCAACTTAGCGAGGCCCTAAGCAACTCAGTGAGACCCTGTCTCTAAATAAAATACAAAATAGGGCTGGGGAGGTGGCTCAGTGGCCGAGTGTCCCTGAGTTCAATCCCTGGTTCAAAAAAAAAAAAGAGGGAAATGAAGAAAACAGATGCTAGCATGCAATAAAATACCTTGTAAATGCTAAAGTATCATCCAGTTGTAAGGGGTTGTTATTTGTTCTCAGCCCTCTGTGGTTTTATGGTTTATAATTCATCACAGGGTCAGATTTTCCAACTCATCTTCAGTAAACATTTATGTGGGACTTCACTGAAAGCCCCAATCTCAACTGAACCAGCAGAAGCTACAAGGAATAACTCCACTCTCACTTTCCTGCTCACTGAGTAACGACTAGGAAAGAATCAGAACTTCCCTCAAGTATATCTTCCTTCACCTGACCCAATCTGCCCCTTACCTCCCTCCTCTGCTTTGAAATCAAACTCCTTGGAATTCCCAGTCCTCATCAGAAAACTTCACCCATCCTAGCCTCTCCTCCAGCTTCTCTGTCCCCTGCTGCCCTCTCAAGTGGAGCCTTTCCTTCTCTCCCAGCCCTCATATCTCAGCAAAGACTTTGAGGTTGTGGCCTCCCTGGCCCTTGGCTTTAGTTTCCAGTCCTTCACCCTGCCTCTTGGAAAACTCCAGCTCCTCTAAGGCTCTTGCCACCCGGCTGGGCTACCCTTCCCCTTATTCACCACCACTCATCATGGTGGCTCCTTTGTGTTCCCTAAGGCTTAACCATAGGTGGTGGTGGCTGTTGCTGCTGCTGCTTCCCCTTCCCCTCCCCCTCCCCTCCCCCTCCCCCTCCTCTTTCTTCTTCTTCCTCTTCTTCTTCTCCTTCTACCAGGGATTGAACCCAGGGACACTCAACCTTTATATTTTATTTAGAGACAGGGTCTTGCTGAGTTGCTTAGGGCCTCGCTAAGTTGCTGAGACTGGCTTTGAACTCGCGATCCTCCTGCCTCATGAACCGCTGGAATCACAGGCGTGCGCCACCACACCCAGCTCTCCTAGTCTACTTTTCCGCCCAGTTCCTGTCATCATTCTCTACCCTTCTGGCCAGTCTATTCAACGACGGACTGCTGCTCAATTCCTTGGCCTGGGTTGACCAAAGCTTTTTTCCATTTTTCCTCCAACACCAGCCTGTATGGGCACACCCCAGACCTTGTCACCACCAGAAAGCCTTTCAGTCTGCCAATGCACATATTTGTCCACCCGGTCCTTAAAGAAAACTTACTCGGCCAGGTGCAGTGGCATATGCCTATAATCTCAGCTACTCAGGAGGTTGAGGGAGGATCACAATTTGGAGACCAGCCTGGGCAACTTAGCAAGACTCTGTCTCAAAATAGAAAATAAAAATGGCTGGGGAAGTAGCTCAGAGGTGGAATGACCCCACTTACCCAAATACTCCCCAAGCCAGCACTTCCCTCCCAAGTCCCCCACTAGCCCTTGAAACTCTCTGCTGTATAACATCTGCTCTTCCTTGCACAGCCAAGGGGAATGTTAAATAAGGTACCATGTGCAAAGCCTTGGTGAGTTCTAGAGGGCTGCCCCAAAATGAGGCACTATTCAAAGGCAGGGTGCTGGTGAGGGTGGGGCAGGAAAGAGGGAAAGTGCAGTGCTGTGAATAGAGACAGCTGGGGAAGGAGTGGCCAGAGTCCTTGGCAACTCAGATAGGAAACCAGAGATGTCTGCCACCATTGCCTCATGGGGGTTCAGGAGAATAATGCTTGAAGGGCAACAGAGAGGTATCCCCCCAACTCAGGAATGTCTTCACCGGAAAGCAGACCACCTAACGAGATGTTTGAAACCAGGTGGGGTGTGGTGGGCAAGTCTGGAATCCCAGTCACTCAAGAGTCAGAGGCAAGAGGATCACAAGTTCCAGGCCAGCCTGGGCAACTTAGTGAGACCCTATCTCAAGATTAAAAAAAAAAAAAATGAAAAGGGGAGAGTCGGGCGCAGGCCTGTAATCCCAGCGGCTCAGGAGGCTGAGGCAGGAGGATCGCAGGTTCAAAGCCAACCTCAGCACAGGCGAGGTCTTAAGCAACTCAGTGAGACCCTGTTTCTAAATAAAATACAAAAATAGGGCTGGGGATGTGGCTCAGTGGCCAAGTGTCTCTGAGTTCAATCCTGGTTCCAAAAAAAGAAAAAGAAAAGGGATGGATGGAACTCAGTGGTAGAACATTCCTGGATTCAATCCCCAGTACCAAAGAAAAGAGAGAGATGCTTCACAGGTCAAAAGGACAGTTTGGACATCAAATCTAGGCCTACCTTCTGTGCTCACACACCTGAGAACAGTGTGAACCTGCAGGGACCAGCCAATCCAGCACTGTAGAACCTAGAAGAGGGAGCAGCTAGGCTTCCCAGGTCAGCCGGGCTTCCTAGATGTCCTTGAAAGGAGCAAGGGGAGGGAGCGCCAAGGTCAGCACCTCCACAAGCAAGCCTATTCCATAATAGAAGGAGATGCCATCTATCCCTGGCTCAGGAACATCCACTGCCCCTGCTTCAACTTCATGCTTTGAATTCCAGTTTCTCCTCCCACGGCTGTTCCCAACTGACCAGTCAATCCCCCAGCCCAGCCAGTTCTTGTAACTGTAGATATGGGCTATCAATCAGTCCTTACATGTGAGATGACCATCATTCCAGGGGAAATGGAGGGAGGTGAGGGATGGAACAAGGCAAAGTTGGAAGGCAGCAGTATGACAGTATGGCAGGAAGGAAAAGCTGTGTTTGGTTCTGATGGAGGGAAGTCTCTTCATTTACTAGACTATTTATTTACTAGAATATATCATTTACTACTAGACATGCAACAGTGAACCTGCCCTCAGGAGCACTTATCTTTATAGGAGGGACGGGCATAAGGTGGCTTAAAAACAGAGTATGATGAGCTGGGCACAGTGGCACACACCTCTAATCCCAGCGGCTCCGGAGGCTTAGGCAGGAGGATTGAGAGTTTAAAGCCAGTCTCAGCAAAAGTGAGGCACCAAGCAACTCAGTGAGACCCTGTCTGTAAATAAAATACAAAATAGGGCTAGGGATGCCGCTCAGTGGTCAAGTGCCCCTGAGTTCAATCCCTGGTAACCCACACCCCCAATAAAAGAACAGAGTATGACAGGCTCGGGTTGTGGCTCGGTGGTAGAGCACTTGCCTAGCATGTGTGAGGCACGTTGGATTTCAGAACTGCAAAAAAATAAATGAATCAAAAATAAAGGCCCATCAACAACTAATGTATTAAACAATTTAAAAACAGAGTATGCGCTGGTCTCAGTGGCACTCACCTGTAATACCAACAACTAGGGAGGTTGAGGCAGGAGGATCACATTTTTTAGGACAACCTGGGCAACTTAGTGAGACCCTGTCTCAAAATAAAAATATAAAAAGGGCTGGGGATGTGACTCAGTGGTTAAGTGCCACTGGGTTCAATCCCCAGGACCAAAATAAATAAACAAAATAAATAAATAAATAAATAAATAAATAAATAAATAAATAAATAAAGGGGGGTGCTGAGGATGGGCGGCACAGAGCCCCTGGGTTCCATCCCCAGTATAAAATAAAAATTTAATTAATACTTTCAGGATGTTCTGCTGTAAGCAGGATGCTAGTTCCATAGTATCCTCATTCTGCTCCCTTTGCCTGAAACTTTCTTCTCCCTCTTTTATGTGTAACAAACTCCTAATTGTTATTTTTTTATTTTTATTTATTTATTTATTTATTCATTTATTTATTTTGGTACTGTACTGGGGATTGAACCCAGGGGCACTTGACCACTGAGTCACACCCCCAGCCCTTTTCATTTTTTCCTTTTGAGACAGGGCCTCACTAAATTGCTGAGGCTGGCTTTGAACTTTCCTTCTGCCTCAGATTCTGGGATTGCAGACATGCCCCAGTTGTGGGGCATGTGATCAGTTCCTAATTGTTTGTTAACGTCTACTTTGCCTCCTCCACAGAGCCCTCCCTGAATTCCCTGAGCCCACCATCTATGCTTCTTTTCTTTTTCTTTATTTCTTTTTTCTTTTTCTTTTTTTTTTTTTTTTTTTTTTTTTTTTTTTTGGTACTATGGATTGAACCCCGAGACATTCTACCACTTAGCTACATCCCCAGACCTTTTTTATTTCTTATTTTGAGACAGGGTATCTCTAACTTTCCCAAACTGGCCTGGAACTTGAGATCCTCCTGCCTCAGCCTCCCAAGCTGCTGAGTTACAGGCATATGCCACCACACCTGACTAGATACCCATTTTCTGTTTCTGATACACCCTGTATTTACCCACATACATAGTATTCATTTACTCCTATGTCTCTCCTCCAGAGTTAATACTTCACATTTATTGAGCATTTACTATGTGTCAGAACTTTTCTTAATCAAAAGAGAGATTGGGAGACTTGTTTGCAAATCATGAGTTCTGAATGAAGTAACCAGATCTGTCCAACTCCAAAGCCAGATGTTTTCAAGGCCAGGGCATCCTCCTGGGCATGCAGGCCCAGCCTCTGCAAATACTCTAGCTCCTTCCGTATTCTCCAACACAGCTGTTGGAAAATATATCAAATAGTACCAGCCCAAGACCAGGCACAGGGTAAGTGCCCATAAATAACTTGAATAAATGAACAAGTGAAGGGGTAATTAGGAACCAGGACTTTCCTCCCTGCCCCATGAGGCTATAGGAGCCCTTTGTGGGTATCCCCAAGGCTAAGACCTCACACCCCATACCCAGTTGCTCAGGTTCAGAGGCAACTCCTGGAAGTCCTTCCCTCCCTCCCAGTCCTCTGTAGGTCCAGCCTCCTGTCCCTCCTACTGCTGCCCCCTTGTGGCAATGCCCAGACATCTCTGTAGAGGAAGCCATGAGGGAGGTTGCTGCTCAAGGACAAGATCAGGAAGAACAGGACTGGTGGCAAGCAGCTCTTCCAGACCGCACCTCAGAGCCTAAATTCCACACTCAGGAAGAAGGGAGGTGGGCAGGGAGAAGGAACAGAGGGACTTTTACCTAGAGGTCAGCAGCCCTGGGCTCCAGTCTTCGCTCTATCCCTAGCAAGCTTTGTGAGCCTGGAGAAGTAGCTTCCCTCTTCAGTCCTCATTTCCCACCTCTGAACAAGAAATGGGACAGATGTTCACAAAGGGCTCTTCCAGGGCTAGTCTTCTACCCACAAGCTGGGGCCACCAAGGCCACAGTTGGTGGTCAGAGAGGAAATACCTCAGGGGCCTTGGACCCAGGTGACTGGGGCAGGGAGGCAGGTGAGAGGAATCAGCCATAGAGAACACAAACGGAAGCTCAGATCTGGCTGCCAAATTGAGTCAGCAGGTGAACTGGGAAGGGGGAACCATGGTACTGCATGTTTCAAAATGCCGCCCAGGGCCACTCTTCTCTCACTATCTGTCTAGTTATGATGTGACCTTAGGCAAGTCAAGTCACCTAATCTCTCCATTTCAGTATCTTCATCTGTTAAATCACCTTCCCTCCTTCAAAGTCTAAGTTTCAGGGAGATAAAAGGCGTAGAAGTGCCTTGAAAAGCCAGTGGTCCTATGGAGACGGCAGCGGTAGCCTGCTTCCTTGCAGGGCCTCCTGTCACTGTCAGCACTAGTTCTTCCCTACAAAGCTCCCTCAGTGAGGGCTGAAGACCATATTCCAGGTGAGCAGGTATCCATGGCTGACCTATGAAGACAAAGGCAGCTGACCTTTCAAAGGGGGCCATCTAGCACTTTCTTCTCCATAGCATGTGGCTTCAGGTTGCTCCCTTGTCCTGCCCCAGCCAGCTGACCTGTTCTTTGACTCTGAACAGGAACTCAGTGATGATCTCAGTGAATGACTCACTCCGCTTTGCTGGGTGCCTCCCCTCAGGGCCAGTGAAGGTCAGTGTCCCATGCTGATAAGAACTTCTGCTAAGAGGTCCCTGCACCCAAGAGGAATGAGGGACAGGGGGAGCAGGCAAAGAGTAAGAGGTTGGGACACATGACTTGAAGCAGAGAGCTGATCTGCTTGATGACCAGACCGACCCTAGCCCCATATTCAGCAAAATTGAGCCAAGCACTTCTCCAACACCCAGCAACCCACAAAACCAGCTTTGACCTTTCCCAACCTTGTGTGAGGGTGTAGTTATCCAACATGTCACTAGGCTGGGAGGCAGTGTGTGTCCTTGACTCCTCCCTCTCTCCACCCAAGGCAGTTGATTTTTTTTTTTTTTTTTTTTTTTTTTTTTTGCTTTCCAGTAGTAGGCATTGAACCCAGCGGCGCTTCAACACTGAGTCACTGAGCTATAAGCCAGCAACCCCCCAACTTTTTTTTTTTTGAGATAGTTCTCACTAAGTTGCCTAGAGGGGCCGCAAACTTGAAATCCCCCTGCCTCAGCCTCCCAGGTAGCTGGGATTACAGGCGTGTGGCCCTTCACCCAGACAGGGCCTGTCCAAACTAAAAATATTTCCTTCCTGGGTTGTCATCAGATTCTTAACCACCATCAACTTCACATCTCTCCATTCCATGCTTCAGGTTTCCAGTTATCGTGCACACATGCCCATCCCTCAAATGTCTTTAGTAGCCCCCCTCCTACAGCAAAGATCCCCTTCAGACCCACAGACCGGACTATGGGAGAATTTGTTAAATGAGAACCATCTGATCACAGGGCATTCCATGCGTCCCTCAGCCTCACCCTCCCCTGCCTGAAATCCCTTCTCCCATCACCAAAATCCTATTATGTTCCAAGATCCAACTCAAAGGTCACCCCTTCTTCCTCTTCATCCAGTCTACAGACTCCTGGCAGCATTAAGAGAATACTATTAGCCCAGGATAGTGGTGCATGCATCTCAGGAAGCTGAGGCAGGAGGATTGCAAGTTCAAGTCTAGCCTGCACAACTTGGTGAGACCCTGTCTCAAAAAATAAAAAACAGCTGGGGATGTACCTCAGTGGTGGAGCACCCCTGGGTACTGGGAAAAAAAAAAATTAATTCTGTTTTGTGTTAAACTAATCCAGTTAACCTCAGGGACAAGGACTGGGTGCCCAACATCTAGCACAGTGTTGGAACTTGAAAGCTAGTTAGCATCTTTCTCCTATCAGCTCCAGGTACCTGATTTGGGAACAAGTATCCTCTTGTCCCACATCAGTAGCCCTCGGTTTCCCCCTTAGAATTTAAGTTAAATAAAAATATACTTCAAGAGTATAGTCGACCTTCTGTATCTGTGGATCCCACATCCATGGATTCCACCAACTGCAGATTGCAAGTATTTGGGGGAAAGAATACATCCTTTTTGAATATGGGCAGGCTTTTTTTTTTTTTTACATTAGTCCCTAAACAATACAGTATAACAACTATTTACATAGCATTTACATTATATTAGGTACTATAAGTAATCTACAGATTATTTAAATAAAGTACATGGGAAGACAGGCATTGTGATGCATGCTTATAATCCCAGCTAGCTGGGAGATTAAGGCAGGAGGATCACAAGTTTGAGGCCAGCCTTGGCAACTTAGCAAGAATCTGTCTAAAAATAAAAAAATAAAAAGGCTGGAGATGTAGCTCAGACGTAGAAAGCTCTTGGGTTCAATCCCCACCAGCAGAAAAATAAATATATAATAAAGTACATGGAAGTCTGGGCAGTGCACAGGTAATATGCAAATACTATGTCATTTTATATAAGGGTCCAGAGCATCCATGGGTTTTGGTAGCCACAGGAGGTCCTAGAAGCAATCTCCTACAGAAACCAAAGGACAGCTGTACTCCACAGTTTGCAAATGCCTTTTCATTGATCTTATGGGGAATGTTTAATCCTCAAAGCAACCTGTGAGAGGCCACTGCAGAGTCTACTTCAGTGAAGAGGAGGCTGAGCCCCAAGCCAACAGGGGTATCTGAACCAAGGCCCCCAGGTGGGCATGGTGGAGACCTGACACTCTGGCTTTTCTGACCCCAAATCTTGCTCAGGCCAAATCTCTAATGAGAAGAGACCCAGTTGGGCCCCAGCTGGCCTAGGATAAAGCAGAACAGTGAGTGAGGAAGGGATCTGCTGGGTTCTATGTCATCCCGTGTGGGAGGGGGCAGAAGCTATTCTGGAAGCCAAAGGCTACCAGAGAGATAGGCAGTGATCTTAAGGCACCTGTGAGAGAAGGGACAGGAAATTCAGATAAGAGCCTGAGTGGGTGACAAGGGGCTTCAGACAGCTGGGGGGTGAAGCAGCAAGGGGAGAGATCTATGTACCCCACCCCCACCCTGCACAGTCCCTCCCAGACCCCTGCTGGGAACATGTGAAGAGGCCTTGCTTATCTGTGGACCAGAACAAGGTCAGATAAGCTGTTCCTGCATCTGTGTGGCCCTGGGAGGTTCCCATGGCAACAGTCAGCAACTGTCTGTCCTTGGGTCCAGCCAAGGAGTCTAGAAGCAGCTCTTGAAAAGATCATATGCCCTGACCCTCAAGGAGATAATGAGGGTGGTCAGACCTGAAGGGGAACCACTATCACCCCACCTGCTACCCCAGGACAGGTGGGAGTGGAAGGCTATGGGGAGAGGCTGGAGCCTGGAGGACCTGGGAGGCAGGGAGACACAGGAGAGCCCAGAAGAGATGACAGAGCAGAAGGCGCATGGGTGATAGAAGGCTGAGCTGAGAGCACTGAGGGAAAATGACAGGCAGAGGAGCCTAGGAAAGAAGTAGGGGCACTAGGGGAAAGAGGTGAGGGCTGGAGAATGAGAGGCAGGGATAGAAAGGCGGATGGCAGATTGGGAGACCGCTGGAAAAGGAGGGAGGTTTTGTTTGATTTGGTTTGATACTGGGGATTGAACCCAGAGGCATATAACTACTGAGCCTCATCCTTAGCCCTTTTTATTTTTATAAATTTATTTATTAATAATAAATCCAGTGGCGCTTAACCACTGAGCCACATCCCCAGCCCTTTTTTATATTTTATTTAGAGACAGTGTCTCACTGAGTTACTTAGGGCCTTGCTAGTTTGCTGAAGCTGACTTTCAACTCACAATCCTCCTGTCTCAGTCTCCCAAACCGCAGAGATTACAGGTGTGCGCCCTGCACCTGGTTGGAAAAGTGGTTTGGTGGACTGACCAAAAAAAAAAAAAAATAGAATTTTTCTACTTGAAAGTAGAAGACCCAAGCAGGCCTCCTTCACCTCGAGTGATTATCCCAAGGCCCACCAGAGCTATGCTCTTAGGGCAGAAGGCCTCTTCTTGAATGAGCTAAGGAAACTCCCTGGAAAGGGCAGGAAGAGAAATGCTCAAATAGCAAGGGCTTTAGCTGGAAGGGCCCAGCCCAAAGCCTGGGGACAAACAGCAATGTGTTCCTAGTGACTCTACCCACGGGATCATCCCACCCCTGCCTGGCCAGAAGTTGTTCCCAAGCCATGTGGGAAGGAAGCTGTGCACTTGGGTTTTTTGTTTGTTGGTTTGTGGTACTGAGAATTGAACCCGGGGCTTAGCACATGCTAGTTGAGTACTCTGCCACTGGCTGACATCCCCAGCCCTTCCAGCTACATCTTCACACACTGGCCCCATGGTCAGAAGAGCATCATGGCTGGGTCCTTCCTCTTCACCAACAGGATTGATGGATGTGATGGAGGGAGGGGCCTCACAGCAGGAGTGGGCATAGGATCACCTCCCAAGAGCGCCCCGAGAGAGGGCAGTTGGGGCTGCCAATGTCCCTGGCATTCTGGCCCTCCCCAAAATACCTCTGGGGTCAATAGTTCCCTTTTTCTTCCTGATTCAGCGTTTCAGAAACCTCCAGCTCAGCATATCTGCTCCCTGAGTAGGCGAGGAAGAAGAGGGGGCTGGGAGATCTCTCAGCCCCCTGGAGAGATCTTCATGCAAAGGAAGTGGGTCCCAGAAATGAAACTAAGAGGCCAGAGTGAGAATCAGTACCCTCTGGGAGCCCAGGGAGGCCCACATGTACCTGCACCTATAGGTCCAGTACCCACCCACCCAGGATACCCAATCCTGCCCCCACTCCAGCCTCAGTCTCTCTCTAGATAACCCCAGTTTACCCGTCAGCTGTTCAGGCTGCTAGCATTTTGAGAATCTGCAGGTGAACAAGGTGAACAGGGAAAAACTAGGCTTCCTCCAGAACAATGGTTCATGGAGCCTGGTGCTGAGTCCAAACCCTGGCCCTGGGGTACTTGCTCTTCCCAATTCCCACTTCAGAACTAGAAGACTCCTTCCTAAAACCCCCCAGCTTATATCACTGACCATCTGCTGAAGAGGCAATTCTTCCTTAGGTCTAACTGCAGTTCCTTCTGCTGCAGACAGCAGGTTCCACTGGACTATAAGTTTCACTGATTTATTTATTTGGTTACTGGGAATTGAACCCAGGGGTGCTTTACCACTGAGCCCAGTCCCTTATATTTTTTTATTTTGAGATGGGGTCTCACTAAGTTGCCAAGAGTCTTGCTAAATTGTTGAAGCTATTCTCCAACTTGGCGATCCTCCAACTTGGCAATCCTCCTGCCTCAGCCTCCCAAGTTACTGGGATTACAGGTTTGTGCCACCATACCCAGCTGATAAGCTTCTAAAACACCTCTGCATTCCCAGGGATCTACTGTTTCTGGTACACAACAGACTTTACACATATTTGCAGAATGAGTGGGCTTGTTCCATCCCCAGCCAACCCTGCCCCACACCTGAATTAAATGAGTTAATATACTAAAGGCCTTAAACAGTGTCACATAAACACTTGCTAAATAATACAGAAATCAATTATGGCCCATTCACTTATGACCCTCCCTTGCTTAACTACAACACTCTTCTTCTGACCTGCCCTGAGCAGTTATGGGGCTCACAGGATTCTACCCCTGCACTGACTGGGAGATTTCCAGAGTAGGCAAGAAGCCCAGTGAGTGGCCACAGTCATTGAGGTTAGATGTCAGGAAGGACCCTCCCAAGAGCCAAGGAGATTCTAGGTCTTCTTGAGACAATTAGCCAGTGGAGCAAGACACCTGGGTCAGTGGGGTGGGCGCTGAGATGGGGTGGTCAGGTAGAGTGGGGGCAGCATGGACTGGAGCAATGTGGAGCCAGGGTGCCACCTAGTGGCTCCCTCACCTCTCTGGCTCCAGAGCCCTGACTGGGGTGAAGGAAGCAGGTATCCTCTACCCACTGCTCCAAACGCCCTAACTTTTTCTTTTTTTGGGGGGGGGGGGGCTGTTTACTGGAGATTTAGCCCAGAGGAATTCTACCACTGAGCCACATCTCCAGCTCTTTTTATATTCTGAAATAGGGTCTAAGTTGCCCAGGCTGTCCTCAAACTTGAGATCCTCCTGCCTCAGCCTCCCCAGTCGCTGGGATTCCAGGCATGTGCCATCACACCTGTAAGTCATAACTTTTGAGTGCCAGAAACAGGACAGACATTTTGTTGACATTGTTTTATTTAATCTCTTAGCCCTTCAGTTCCCTTTTTCGAGGATAAGAAACCCAAGGTTCCCAGAGATTAACTTGCCCAAGATCACTGGCCTGGATTTGAGTCCAAGGCTCAAAAGCCCAATGGTCTTTTCCCATCTCTCCCAGGAGTGCAGCCCAGGCAGCTTTGAGCAAAATGGCAAAGTTCCAGCCCAGAGGGCCTGGGTTTTGCTGGGAGGGCAAGGCAAGGCGGAAAGGACATACATGAGAAGGCTGAGTACCAGTGCCATCCACTCAGGTGGTGGGTGCGGGGTGGCCCCTGTGTTTTGAAACCACCCCTAGTGACAAAAGTCCCCACACAATTCTATAGTTTACACAAGTCTTTAGTTCACACGGGGAGGTGAGGCCAACAAGAAGCAGGGGGAAAAAGGGGGCTTTACCCCCTAGGGACAGCTGCTTCCAAATCTAACAAAACCCCAGGGCAAGCCCTCAAGCTGGGCAGCCAACCAGGCAAGTCCCAGGGGGCGCTGGGTCAGCATGTGGAGCTGGAGGCACACACACAGGAGGGGACCAAGGTCTTTGGCTTCAGAAACAGAATTCCCTTCCTCCACCGAAAACAGGTTCCCCTAAAGTCCTGCACAGCCCAATCCAGCTGCCCACAGTCAGTCCCAGGGTCCTGATCATTTGCATACATTTGCATAGCCAGTAAGGCAGATGGGGCTAAAACCTTTTTCTAGCAAAAGTGGCATCAGTGCAGGGCTGGGTGTTTTTGCACTCCTCTGTGAAGAATGTCCTAGGAGTCTACACCCCGAGAGGCCAGTGGAATGGTTGGAGCCTGGCCTCCAGGGGTCAGATAATGCTAGGAATCTTGGCTGGGCCCAGGCTAGGGCCATTCCCCCAGGCAGGACTCAGCCCCTGTGGTGAGGGTGGGGGTGAGGGTGGAGGTGGGGGGGGGGGCGGGGGCGGGGGCTGTGCTCCTCCCTGGGCCCCACATCTCTGGAGTTCCGCAAGTGCTTGTCCTTCTTCCCTGACCTGCAGGAAGACATGGTAGGAGGGGGAAAGGAAGAGGCCTTTAGGGGATAATAATCATGTGCTGAGAAGGGACAGCACATTATCCCCCTCTTACTCCTAATGAAACTAACTTTGGGTAGCCACCACTAGCACAGGGGGAAAGACCTGGCCTCCCAGGATGAAGGCTCTAGCTGGGGAGGCAGGAAGGTCAGGTCTCCCTTACACCCTAGGTCATGCCAGGTCCAGACGGGGCAGGACAACTCAGGAAAGATCTCTCAGTCCACAAGGAGACTGAGGACCACTGGGGTCCCCTGGGGGAAGACGGGAAGTGTATCTGGATGCCTTCTCAAAGAGAAGCTAACTGGAGACAGAAGCCCCACACTCAGGACCCTGGCTCCTTCCATTCTTCCCAGCTGCCTCCCCTCTGTCTGACCAGACCCAAGTCCTCCAGAGCCACCCACCTCCTCTTCAGTGCTTTTTCTCCAAAGAAGTGACTGAAGATGAAGTCCTCAAAGTCATCTACCTCATCGTCATCACCTGTCTGTCTCACCGCCACCTCCTCCAGGCTGTCCTCCAAGGCATCCACAAAATCCCGGAAGCGGAGGTGATCATGACGGAAGATGCCACCCTCGCCAAAGTAAGCAGGCAAAAGGGGCAGCTCCTTGATCAGCTGCCCGGCCCAGGGCAACCGTGCCAGGTATGTTCTCAGCAGAGAGGCCAGCTCCTGTTGCCGCACCGGGGCCAGCTCCATGCCAAAAAAGGCCAGGCCTTCCTGCCGGGCACATTCGGTCACACCTGAGCAGCCCTGAGGGGCCCGGAACTTGTGCCTCAACAGCTCCTCCCAGGCAGGCAGGGGATCATGACTGTCTTTAGTCCCTTCCCTCCATCGTGGATGCTTCTGCCTTTCTCCAGAGTGGGGGCTCCCACTTTTCCTTGGGACTTCCTTGGGGTCCTGTCTCTTGCCATCCTTCCTGTCCCCCGACTCCTCCACCCTAGGCTTGCCCTCCTTCCACCTCCCTGCCAGCTCCCTGTCTTCCTCACCCTTCCAGCTCTTCTTCCTTTCCCAGCCAGATTCCTCTTTCCTATGCTTCCAGTGCTCAACCTTCCGGTCCCTCTGCCCATCACGCCACTTTTCCTTTCCACTCCACTCCCTGGAATTCTGGAAATGGGGTTTCTGATGCCAGGCCTCTGAGACATTGGCAGAGACCCCAGGGTCCTGATCCCAGTTCTCCAGGCCCTCCAGTGTCTGGGCCAATCTGTGGCCTAGCTCAACCAGGCCAGCATGAGCCGGGGCCCCGCGGCCAGCATCGCGCAGGCTCCTCTGAAGGTCGTGCTGCACAGACCCCAACAGCCGCCGCTGCCTCTGTAACTCTTGCCTTAGTGCCTGGGCCTCAGCCTCTAGCTGCTCCTTCTGCTCCAGGAAGCCAGGGTCTGGCTCCTGCCCACTGTGGCCTTGCTCCTTGGTGGCCTGGCCACCCTGGGGTTCTCTGCCCCAGTGGAGGCACACCCCATCTGTGCCCCGGATGCAGTTGGCCTCCAGCCCTTGGAGCCGGGCCCTCAACTGCTGCAGCTCTGACTCCAAGGCCCGCTGGGAGGCCTCACCCTGCTGCAGGGCTCCCCGGAGTCGGGCATTCTCCTCCTCCAGCCCTTTGGGCTGCTGCATCAGGTTCTGAAGCTCTTCTTTTTGGGCCTGGAATGTAGTTAAGGATGGAAGAAACCAGAGTCCTTGTCAGATTGAACCCAATGCCTTCTACCCCGATTCTGTTCCATTATAGTGGGCAGGTGGTCTGAGCCCCTTTTATGGACTGGGACACCCAAGGAATTTAGTTCTCGTCCTCCTCCCCATCCTTACCCTTAACCAGGCCCTGGGATCCCAAAATTCCATCCTGGGCCCCAGCATCTATAAGCTTATGTAAGTGTAAACTTCTTAGATTCACCTAACAATAACCAATGTGTGGCTCTTGTGGCCCCATTTCCACCTCCCACACCTGGAACAGACATTGTTAATTGATCACAACTGACATGAGCCTTGGCACATCCTCCTCCACACAATGTTCCAGGAAGACCACACAGCAATCAATCAGAGATGACATGTCATGTGAAATAGGTACACCAGCTGGCACAGGCCTTAGCATGAGGTGCAAGAAGAGAGAACTAGGAAGATGCCCTGCATATGGTGACCCAGGGAGATGCTCAAGGTGTGTAGAGAACTGGGGAAAACTCCTTTTTCAAAAAGGACACTAGGGCAGACATCTGGCTAATGTGGGCTAGGTAGCCAGCATTCTCCTGCCCATGCCCACCTGCAGCTGGGCCTGCAGCAGGCGGATGTCCTGGTTCTCCTTGGCCAGCTTGTCCAGGAGAAGTCCCATGTTCTGCAGGCTGGGAATATTGTCAGGGAGCACTGAGGCCTGCAGCTGTTCCCTTAGCCTATCCTGAGGGCAGAAGAACCAGTTATCTCATGCTACCCCAGGTTCTCTCCAGGGTTCTCCCACCAGGCCCCACACACCTATGGGAATATTCACACGTACCTGCCCATCTCCCACAGCATCCACCAACTCAGTGTCTGACCCAGTATCTGGGAAGACCTGAAGGTCTGCTTCCTCCATGGGCCCTGCAAGAAGATGAGGTCCTGAACCTGCCCTGAGGCCACTCCTCCCCACTCTCTCACCCACTCAGTCATCCCTCTTGTCCTGGACACACCCTAGAGCAGGGAGGTAAAGGGCAAGGGTGACCATGAACAGCCAACAAGGTCAAAACTGAGAAATAATATACAACACCCCTACTCCCAACACCCCCCACACACACAACAGAGAAGCACAAGTCAGGGCGCCTCCCCACTCACCAGTCTCCGACTCTGAGAGGCCACCTGAGGATGGAGATGGGAGGCTGGTGAGGCCCTCAGCGGAGGGAGGGGGTAAGGTAAGGTGATAGTGGGGCGGGAGGACAGGGTCAGAGTGCAGGCATAGGCCCAGGTAGGGAAAGTACCACTCACCAGAGAAGAGGAGGATCCCCAGGCCCAGCAGAACCAGGGCCCCAAGGAGGCACATGTTGAGGGAGATGCCCAGTTCCCCGCTCGCACTCTCGCCCCTGGCCTGGTCCTCCACATCCAACAGTGTCCCAGGCCGAGATGGGCTGGGCTTCCGGCCCCGTCGTCTCCGCAGACCCTCCACATCCACGTCAGTGTCATCCTCACTGCTGGAGCAGCGGCTCTCCTCCCTGATCCAAACTGGGGGAAGGGAGAGGAACAGGGCAGTGAGGGAACTGGAGACAGAACACAGGGACAGAGGGGAAGTGGAGGGTAGCACAGGGAGGCCTAGCCCTGACCACAGAGAGGACATCTGAAAACCCTGCCTACTTCTATCCAGCAGGCATCCATGACAGTCCCTGCCCAGTCTGAAGGCAGGAGACCTGTTCTTTCAATCTATAAATGAAAGAGTCACTTTCATCTTAAAAGCATTCTCCTTCCACGTGTGGCTCGAATCAAGCTTCTGCAGCAGCTACCACCTCCTGAGTCCCGTGGAACTCTCTGGCCCCTCCTCGTCTGCAAACTTAGCTCTTCTCAGTCATGTAGGTGGTGGTCTCCCTGGTACCTTCTCTGGTTCCTTGCTCCCCTCACTATGAGCAGGGCCCCAACTCGCTCACTCATCCCACTGATTCCCCTAAAGGGAAAAAGTTCCTAACCTATAGCCCCTCCATGGCCTCCCTAGAGCTCCAGGCCTGAATGTCTGTCTTTGGCCACTCCCCTCTGGCTGTCCTTCAGGAGCCAAACATTCAACACACTGCCCTCCACGCTGGTTCCTTTTGGTGTCTCCCAGTTTGGGGGATGGCACTGTTGCTGCCATCTAGCTGAGCTAAGCCATCCCTCCTCACCTCACACCCAGACAGTCCAACCTCTTCACAACCCCACAGTACCTGCCTTAGTTCAGGTCGTTATCATCTTGCCTGACCACTACAAGCTGCCTCCTAATGGTAGCCAGGTCCCAGCTTCTCCCTCTTCCATCACTTTTTTGTTTGTTTGTTTGGAGTATTGGGGTCTGAACCCAGGCATGCGCTACCACTTGGCTACATCCCCAGAACTTTTTTTTGAGACAGGATCATGCCAGGTTGCTGAGGCTGTCCACAACTTACACCACTGCCTCCATCTCCTGAGTAGTTGGGATCAAAGGCATGTGCCACTGCACTCTTCTCTTCAACAGGGACTCCTGCACACCTTTGCCACAGTCTTGGACAGAGCCTCCTTAGCACGAGACAGGTAGTCCCACCCCTTTGTAAATGCTTCAGCCCCGGCCTGGAATGTTCTCTTCCTCCTGCCCTCAGTTATGTACTGTGTTCCAAACTCCATCCAAATGGCATCTCCAACTATCCCTGACTCTCCCTTGCCCTCAACACATCCCTGACTGAATTACCTAACCCTTCCTTGGTAGTCCCCCAATTACACTTTTTTCTGCATCCCTCATAGGTCTGACTCGTAGCTTGGCTCAGTCTGGTCTGCTTCTTACATAGTCCATGAGCCACCCACCTTCCCTCCTCCTGGGCGGGGAGCCAGCATAAGGAAGGGACTCTGGAAATGAGGGTTGAGTTCTAGAAGCAAGAAAAGAGGAGGTTCCATGGCAGAGAGGAAAAGTCAATCAGATGTCGGCCCTGAGGTGTGACCAGAGTCAAGTCACTTAACCTCTCAGCCTCAGTATCTTCAGGGGTAGTAGTGAGCTACTAAAGTCCCAGGGCCTGGACCTGAGCACACACTCAGTAGCAATGACTGCTCCCTCTCCCATAACCTTCTAGAAGAAAAGTGAAAGGAGAGGGGCTCTCACCTGCTTTGGGGGTTGCAGACTGGCTCTGCAGAGGGCTCTGGTCCTCCAAGTCCTGCGTGTCTGGTCCTAGGCTTGTTGCCACAGGGGTCTCCTGCAAGTCTTCCTGAACCACCACATCTCCTGGGCCAGGAGGCTCCACATCACAACCATCACCTCCCAGAGTGCCCTGATGTGGACACAGCTGTGAGTGGAGACAACCCCTGCCCAATTCCCTCCCCAACCCCAGTGAAGGTCCTCACCTTGACCTCTGTCTCCTCTGGCAGAATGTGACCACACTGGTGGCTTTCAGTCTGAAAGAGGGTCCCTGTGGTGGGAGAAAAGGACCAGGAAAAACCATTTCTCCAGCGGAACTTCCTAGTCATCTGTTTGGCTCCCACAGACCCTTCCAGGGTGGAAGGGGCAGGAAAAAGACAGGACAGAAGGAGGCAAGGAGTTCATAGACAGAGGTTAGTGGAGAAAAAAGACTAAATAGCTTCCCTTTCTCTGAGAAACAGAAACCCCAGAACAGGGAGGATAGCTATACCCCTACCCTCCTCAGGACAACATTACCTTCTCCATCCTCAGTTCCAGATAATTCTTCACCATCTGCCTTAGCGGGGCTTGGAGGGGCCTGGGGGGTTCTCTCAGACTCTGGGTCCACCCTGGATTCTGGGCCCAGAGTCTCCACAGGCAGGCTCTAGGGAGGAGAGGGGTGAGCACAGGGCTGCTCCAGAGGAAAGACAGCAGGACAAAATCAGGAGCAAGGATGTTCTGAAGTCTGTGGGCTAGCTACGTACTCTGGGACCCCAAAACACATCTGAAAAACTCAGTCAAGAGCTGATCCAAGGTGTTTCAGCTCAGTCATTCTCTACCCTTACTCCCATCTCCAGAGGCCATGTTTCTGTCAAAACAATAAGCACTGCTGGATGAGGCCCTGGACTGCTGCACAAATCCATCAGCCCCTGAGGGAGGCCTGCCAGAGCCTGGGGTCCCCTCCCCCAAGATCAGCAGTACTACCTTTTCCATAAGTGAATAAGACAACTCAGTTATTAGCTGGGGTGGGGACAGCAACAGAATAAAGTCCCTGGGTACTAAAAGGTCAGTTATACTCTAGGGTATCCTCACACCAGCCCAACCACTTTTACCTTCCAAATTTTCTAGCCTTACCCATTAGCCCTACACTCCCACACACACCCAACCTCCCAGCAGTTGCTGGCAGAAACCCCTCTGTACCTGGTCACAGCCTGACTCCCTTGGTACTCAGAGACCAGCCCTCCAGTCTTGGCTACACAGCCTTGCCTCTCCTTTCTCTAAATACCCGCTCTGCTGGCCCACGACTTGTCCACCCCATCCATGGCTCCTGTTACTACTCCAAGAATAATTCTTTTTTTTTTCTTTTAAATGTTTTTCTAATTGGTTCTTTTTAATTATACATGACAGTAGAACCCATTTTGATGTAATTATACAGCAGGGAATATATATATATTTTTCACAATGCAGATTCACACGATTCATATAATCTTACATATACATAGGGTAATACTGCCTGTCTCAGTCTACTATCTTTCCTTCCCCCACCCCCTCCCAACCCATTTTTCTTTTAAATTTTATTTATTTATTTATTTATTATGGTACTGGAGATAAAACCCAGGGGTGCTTAACCACTGAGCAACATCCCCAGCTCTTTTTTATATTTTATTTACAGAGAGGGTCTCACTTAGGATCTCACTTAAGGCCTCATTAAGTTGCAGAGGCTGGCTTTGAACTCCCAATCCTCTTGCCTTAGCCTTCCAAGTGCTGGGATTACAGGCGTGCACCACCACACCTGGCCAAGTATAATTCTTGACCATAGTCTGTTTCTTGCCTATTTTCAGATCATGTTTTACCTCACAAGGCCACCTCACAAGGCAAGGCTACAAGGCAAGAATCACAATCCTCATTTTACAGGGGAGGACAGAGAGGAGACATGGGTTTCCCAGGATTCAGCGGTCAGCAATGATACCCCCACTGGAGGCCAGGGCTGACTGAGACCACAGTGCCTGTCCTCCAAACTGCCTCCCCTCTGCCAGCGAGCCCTGATCCATGTTTCCTGCTCAGTGTCACTGCTGAAGTCAACTCCTCGCTCCCAACAGGGCTCCTCACCAGCACCTCAAACTCAACAAGTCTAAGCCAAACTCCTCTCCCTCTTAGTTGTTCAAATAGACAAGGTCACCAAGGCTGGGAATCCTCCAGATGGTTTTGTTTGTTTGTTTGTTTGTTTTGTCTTTGTTTTGCAGTTCTTGGGATTGAACATGGGGGTGCTCTACCCCTGAGCTACATCTCCAGCCCTTTTTACTTTGAGGCAGGGTCTTACTAAGTTGCCCAGACTGGCCCCAAACTTTTGATCCTTCTGCCTCAGCCTCCCAAGTTGATAGGATTACAGGCATGCACCAACATGCCTGGTTCTAAAACCCGTTGACATACTGTTTCCATTCCCTCTCCCATCACTAATCCCCCATCCTGCCAGCCCCTTTCTCCCTTCTCAGTGGCTTTAGGAACACAGGGATCCCAGGGGTTCATATACCATCAACTGTTATCTGGATGGCTTGCAGAAGCCTTCAAAACACTGTCCCTGGGTGGATTCAGTGACACATATCTACAATCCCAGCTACTCAGCAGGCTGAGGCAGAAGGACTGCAAGTTTGAGGCCATCCTGGGCAACTTAGTGATCCCGTCTAAAAATAAAAATTAAAAAGGGCCAGAGATGTAGCTCAGTGGTACAGTACCCCCAGTTTAAATCCTCAGTACCACCAAAAAAAAAAAATCATACTACTGTCCAATTGTCCCTGTTCTCACACAGCCCACACAGTGGCTTCCCCCTCTGCCCAAAGCAATTACTGCTGGACACTCACCCCACTCAGCGCAATCAAAGCCCTCACTGACTGCCCATCGGAATGAGGCCGTACTGCCTCACCAGGCCCCCTGGACTTCTTACAGGGGTTCCCAGGCTCTACCCCAGCTTCATTCCAACACTGGCTCTGACATGGGTCTACTTCACCCAATGGCATCCTCAGTTTACCCACATATTGCTCTCAGGCCTTTGCTCTTGTTGTTCTTCCAACCAAAATTCCCTTCCTGCTCCTCACAGCTTACCCAGCTGGTATTCTTCCTTCCAGGTATAGTCCAGTCAACACCTGACCCCTGGAGCCAGATCTCCCTCTCCCTACTCAGAGTTCCTCTAACAGCCAGCAGGTGATGCAGGTGACCATCAAGATCAAGGAAGGGGGCAAGCCCAGAAAGCAGCTCACCCTTTCAGGATCCCCTCCCACATGGTTCCCAAGTCTGTTCTTCCTACCTCTGAGCCAGCAAGCACCCAGCTATTATCCACATCTGGGCAGGTGGCCATAGTTGGTGAGGTCCCTGGGGCTGCTGTGGCTGCCACCTGCAGAGAAAACCTCTTTTAAGGACCGGAGTTTCCTTCAGGAGAGGCAGGATGCAGAAAGCAGCCTTGACTGGGTCCCAAGGATCAAGGGCTGGTGAGCAGCCTGCATAGCCCAGGTTGGTTCCAGTCCTCTGACACCTAACCTCTTTGGGGCAGAATTTGCCTTGCAAATCAATACCTACCCAAACCAGAGAAAAGCTGCCTCCTCCAAGAATCCACAGGTCTTGGAAACTGAATTGACCTTGAAAGGTCAAAGAAGCCTGGGGCTGGAAAGGTCCTGGGGAACAGAGTCCAACTCCCTGATGTTACACTCAGGGAAGAGGAAGTTTGGAAAGGTCTACTGATTTGACTTGCCAAAAATCAACAGCTAATAAGAGCAAGGACAACAATCAACAACAGACACCTCCACAATCACTACCTCCTGCAGCAGTGCCTGACAGAAGATTGGATGACCTCCTTGGGCTTTATATCTTCTTCTATCACCCACCATCAGACCTCTGCAAGGTCTGGGTCAAGGATTCCCAACACCACCCACAAACTAGCTCACCTAGGATTCTGATTCAAAGTGGGGGTGTGGACCAGGCACCAGGTTTTTTTTTTGGGGGGGGTTGTTTGTTTTTTAACCTCTCAGATGATTCTCATGTGCAGCCAGGGTTAAGAAGCACTGGCAGAACTCAGATCCACCTGGATGCACCTTTAGTCAAGCTCCTTGGCATGCGCTCTCCCCATCCTGAGTTCTGTTCCCCTTTTTAGTTAACTGCAGAGTCTGGTCTTAGGGAACTCAAAGGTGACAGAAAAAGGGGCTGTGGCAACTATCGTGTATAAATCACTTTACAGTTTGCAAAACTTGGCAAAAATCAGGACTCTGGTCCTGTCCTCTGCTAATCTTCTCTGACTTGGCAGGGTGGGGCAAGGGCATCACTCCAGCCTCCAAAGCCTAGCATAAAACAAAGTCACAAGAGAGGGACCCTTAGCTGGGTGCAGTAGTGCACACCTGTAATCCCAGCAACTCAGAAGGCTGAGGTAGAAGAATCACAAGTTTAAGGCCAGCCTCTGTAACTCAAAATAAAGGGCTGGGGATGTAGCTCAGTAATGGAGCACCTCTGGGTAAAGTCCCTAGTACAAAGTCCCTCTGTAACTCAAAATAAAGGGCTGGGGATGTAGCTCAGCTGGTAGAGTGCCTGCCGTGCAAGCACAAGGCCTGGGTTCAATCCCCAGCTCCACAATAAATAAATAAACAAACAAACAAAAAACAAGAAGAAGAAAAAGAAGAAGAGGAGGAGGAGAAGCAGAGGGACCCTCCTTCACCCTCATCCAAGGCCAACACTGTCCCCTTGGATTGGGGCCTGCAACTGGGCCCAGGTATAAGCCGGAAGTGAAAGAAGAGCTGATCCCTCAGAGTCCTGGGCTGTGATTCTTCAGAGGCAGATAAATCACTGCTTCCCCAGGGATGGGAACGGCATTAGACTCTGTAAGGAAACGCTGGGGAAAAAAGTGAAGCCAGGTGTGTCTGGTAGTTCTACCCTCAAACACAGCTACACTGCCCCCATCAGTTTGAGCTGGTTTTAAGTCCTGGCCAGTGTCCTAATAACTTTGCCAGTCATGCTCCAAGCTCAGGATGGGTGAAGGACACCTAACAGTGTGTCTCCCAATGCTCATGTTTCTCAGACACACACACCATCCCACGAAGAGAATGGCTGCAGGGCTGAAAGAATGACTTTCCCATACCCAGTCCAACAGGACCTGGAGGGCATGGTTTTATGGCCATCTGAAGAGCCATAACTGTTCAGCCTTCCACTCTCAATGCCTCCCCCACTGTTCTGTCATCTCTCCATCTCCAGTTGCTGCATGTGACTGTTAACAGGTGGAGGCAGGAAGGAAGTGGCAGCAGCTTGGACTGAAGTCCCTGTTTATCCCTGGCTGTGTACAGCCTGCTCAGGTCCTCCAGAACCAGGCACCATGGCAACCAGGGTGATGTCAGACCCACTGTCTCCATGGAAACCACCGATGGTATTTGGGTCAACAAGACAAACACTTCTGAAACCTGAACAGGAGGAAGACTGGAGCCCCTGCACTCAGGGTCCCAAACCCTGATATACCTCTCTCTTGGTTCTGTTCACTCAAGATTCCAAAAGATACCCCCCTTCTTCCAAGCCAGCATCTCACTCCCTTATTAGGAAGTTCTTTCTGCTCTCTGATCTCCACCCTTTCTTGCTGTTTTCAGAGTTTTTTTTTGTTGTTGTTGTTGTTGTTGTTTTGTTCTTTACGTCCTCTCTAAAGAAAATCCATTTCCTCCCCACTATCCCCTTTCAGGCGGGATTCAACAAAAATATCCTATAAGGATTGTCACAGACTTCTGCTTTTCTAAAAAAAAAACAAAAACAAAAAACAAAAAAACAGCCAAAGGGGGAGCTCTCCCACTCTGTACAAAGCTAGGAAGTCTTGCCTCGTTCTAATTTTCAACCCAAGAGTTTTTCCCCAAAACCTCTAAAGCAAAGGACCTAGGGTCACAAGAACTTTCGGCAAGTTCCTGTTTTGAAAATATCCGTCCCCTTCCTTCCCCCAGCTCTAGGTCTTTGACAAGCAGCTGTGTGTCCTCGGTGGTACCCAATCCTTCTAGAGCTCTGCCCTCCTCTCCTTTACTCCCATTTCACAGGGGGCCCCTTCCCGGCTAGGGCATTACCTGACCCAGCTCTCCTTCGGTCTTCAGCTTAACTTGTTTCCCCAGGTTTCCAGCCCAAGGAAAGAGGGGAGGCACGTGACCGGGGGACTGGCCAATGAATAGTTGAGTTCCACAAGGGGGCGGAAACTTTTGGCCAATAAGAACTGAAATGGGCGTCTGGGGCGGCCAGAGGAGATCGACGCAGCTCCTTAACCTGGGTTTTACCTCCAGATAGCTGAGGGTTCCGCAATTGAATTTTGAGTGGGGCTCCCCTCCTTTCCCAGTGCCTAAAATTTCTGGAGGGAAGAGCCAAAACTGAAAAGTGAAGGGTGTTGTCTCATGAAATGAAAAGGCCCAGAGGCCAGGTTGGCCCAGGATAGACAGAGACAGCTGTAGGATGGGGGAGGGGAGAGGAGCGGGTGGCAAATGGGGTTAGAAATAGCCCTCCTGCTACTCTTCGCATCCGCTCCAGCAGACTGAGGATACCACTGCTACTTTAAAACGGGGAGGTAGGAGAGGGGGCCTGAAAAGCAGCCAAAATTGAAATCTGCTAGGATGTTGGGGCGGGGCGGAACAGGGACTATTCCCCTCACTCTTGACCCCCAACACAAATGACTGAGAGGTGGAGAAGGTGGGCCCTATACCTAGAAGAGTTCCAGCACTTGTCTCCCAGAGACCTTGGAGCTAACTCTCCTGCCTGTCTCCAGGCCTGGCCCAGGAATGTGCTCAGAAAGGGAACTCGGTTTCTCAAGAGCTGGACACGGGGAGGGGCGGGTAAACACAGCAGCCGGCTCAGCAGCTTCAAGCAGTCAACTCAGGGGGGTTGAATCTTCCTGCCATTCCCACTTCCAGGGACCCTGAGAAGTAAACATATCCTCACCCACTACACATCCTCCCAAGAGTGACAGTGGTTCCATCCAGCCTTTTTGCAGATAAACAGCAAGGAGTCCCTGCATAGATTTTGAAGTCATTTTATTAACTCAACCGTACAAAAGACCCCACGACCACATCTCTGCCACTCCACTTTCTTCCAAAAAGTAGTGGCAAGGAGCTGAGACAGACACTCCCCAGGAGTGGTTACAAGTGTGGAAAGGGAGACAATACAAAAGTAGCAACAGGGAAGAGGAGCCAACAGAACCACAAACAACACAAAGCTGGGGGAGGGGTGCCACCTCCATTGTTCTGGTGTGGGGGAACACCAGATTAGAGAAGCCCAGAGGCCCACCCTCTTCTTCCTCATAGCTGCAAAGGCTGTGGGCTCCACAGGGCAGTGTCTTCTCTCCAGGTGCAGGGAACAGAGAAGTGGGCATAGGGGGCTGCAGAGGATAGCCTTTGCCACCACACCCAGTGGGCGAGAGACCACAGACTTTTTTCAGGAGGGCCACACCCCAGGCCTCCCTTCCCCACCCCTTTGAGGAATGCACACAGGTGCTGTAAGGAACGAAGAGCAGCTGAGAGGGGCTCCCTATCAGGTCCGAGGCTCATTGCTGGCAGGCAGTGCTTTAAAAAAATAAAAACAAGCCCAGTTCAGGACCTTGGCTGAGAGGAATGAATTTGCTGGATCACCAGGCCCAAGATGATACTAAATAGCTAGGAAAGAGAAGGGAAAAGCTCCAGGCTCTTCTTCCTTTTAGTACCATGGCATTGAGAATCCTTCTGACTCCTCCTACCCACAAGGCTATGGCAGGGCCTCACCTGGATCCTTTTATCAGGGAGGAAATGAGGTATAAAGCCTTTGTGCCTTTCCAAGCTTTCCTTCAATCAAGCCAGGGAGGCAGGGGTATGGATGGGTGCCAAAAGCTGAAGAACAGCACTGAGTTTAATGTGCGACAGATCGGGGGCCAGGGATACCAACAGAGTCGAGAACGCCAGGACAGCCCAAACTTCAGATATTCTGGTCCATCAGACCACATGTCCAAATTTTTGGCAAAAATATGATCAAGAGAAAAGCATGAGAAGCTGAGACCAGTGACTTTGGTATGAGGAAGATATGTCCTGACAGCATCTCTTACCTAGTGTCTTGAAGCCCCAAATCACCAAGAAAACTGCCACAGCTGGGAACTCAATTCTTCAAGTTATTTGGTGCTCTGAGGGAGGAGGAGTTGGACAGGTCTCGGGGAAGCAAAGGGGAGGGTAGAAAAAAGGAAGAATCCCCATTTATTCCTTAATGCTATCTCCCAGAGCCCATGAAATGAATGTTGCAGGATGGGAAGAGACCCGGCTCCTCTAGCCAGAAACCTTCAACACTTACTCCAAAACCTAAGGCTAGAGCTGTGGGGCTAGACAGGGGTGTTAGGCACAGGTGTTAGGGATATCCATCAGAGGCAGACAGGACACTCCTGCCCTCCTGAACTTCCTCTGTCCCCTTTTCTCTTGCAGTCACACACCTAGGCCTTCCAATAGCCACAATAAAGTTGGCTCTGCTCAGCAGGGCTTTGGTTTCCTGGATCTCTGTTGATCTTGATGCGTTGTTTCCAGAAAAGTGGCCAACCCGGGCTCTTCTGCCTTGCCCACCTCTGTTCCTGTTCTGTCCCCAGGAACCATCAAATCTCTGCTCCGTGGGGATGGGGAACCAGTGGAAACAAGGACCAGGAGCCAGATAATCACCCTGGAGGAGCAGGAAGGGACATGTGCACTTCCCAGGGACTACCTCATCAGTGTCACCCATCGTTAGCAGCCACCAGCTGTCCCATGCCCTCGCGGATGTAGACAGACTGGATCTCCTTGGTCTTGAGGCAGAGATCACAGGCCCAGACAGCAGAGGCCTCAGTGGTCAGCAACCCATAGGCACTCTCGGTCATGCCTGTGCACTCGCGGTGGAACCACTTCTGGCAGGAGGCCTCGCACAAGATAGCATCCTGGTCGTCATTCACCTCGCTCCGACAGGCGCCACATGGATACACCAGGCCTGGGGGAGGCTGGGGCCCTGAACCCCCACCTGCCTTGCCAGGGGGTGCTAGGCTGTTGGCATCTGGAGTGCCCCCACCCCGCCCACTGCTGTTTGGGGGAAAACTGGGCTGATTCCCATTAACAGCAGCAGCTGGGGAGCCCGAGTGGGGCTCCTGGGGAAAAGCAGTGGGAGCAGGTGGATTCAAGGGCTTCCCCCCATCCTCACCACCAGGGCCAGGAAAGCCAGGGTCTGGACCAGGGAAGGGACTTGTGTTGGGGGG
>JAJEJO010046417.1:20807-34797 GCA_020662805.1 Glaucomys volans | reverse complement strand
CCTGGGGGTACCTGACCTGCCATGCCCCCTTGTACGCGGAAGCCTCCAAAGGGCACAGGACTGCCAAGGAATGGAGGAGCAGCACCCCCCACCTTAGGGGCTCCAAAATCATCCTCAAAAGGGTTGGATGCAACCAGATGATCCACCATGGGAGTCGGAGGTGGTGCAAACTCCGTCAGATGTGAGTAAGCAGGACCCTAGTGGAGAACAGATGAGGAAGAGGGTCATGAAGGGGCACAGAGAGAAACCAGAAAAGTACTATAACAAATAAAACACACACTTTGGAGACTAATATTGACTAGCTCAGGTCTAAAATAAAGATGGGGTCTTAGAATGCAATTGAGAAACACAGGGTAGTGAGCAGAGCCATAGCATGGTAAGTGTTTTGAAAAAGAGCAGAAATCCCAGCTCTGACCCTGAAGTAGGTATTTAACTTTTTTAAGCCTCAGATTTCTTATCTGTAAAATAGGGAAAATGCCTACCTTCCCAAACAGTTAAAGCACTTCAGCACAATCCTGGCATTTAGAAAAGACTGATAAGTGATCGGATTTATGTTACTATCATCCAGGACAAGAAAAATGAGGGACAGGAAGGTTGTGACCCTGTCTAATAAGATATTTGGTCAAATCATTCTTGGGGGAGAGTATTTCCCCTGGAGTTTATTATAAGGTTGAAAGGACAAGAAACAGAACAAGTGAAACAGTTTCCTCTTCTCCCTGCACCTAACAGAAGACACAAACAGGGCAGCAGAATAGACAAAGTACCCAGGAGTTGCTGGAATTACCCACCAACAATGGTCATTCACCTGAGTATTTGACTTTCTTCGCTTCTTTTCTGGGCTCTTCATTTGCAGACCTGGAAGAGCAGCAAAGGGGGCAAGCAAGTTTCCCTAAAGATTTTCCAAACTTCTTTCTCCCATGAACTACTTAATATCAATTCACTATATACTTGCTTATTTTATTTAACAAATATTAGCAAGGAGTCATATGAAAAATGAATTATATGACCATACTCTCAGCTAAGTCTTGAGAGATATGCCATCTCTTCATATCATCATACTCCAAAAGTCTCCAGATACCCACGTGGCTCCAAACCCCAAAGTCCATCTCTGACACCTGCCCCCAATCCCTGGAGGGCTAAACCCGCTGATCTTCTTTACCAGAGCCTCCCAGGAGGCTTCTCAGCCCACGGACTACTCCCCAAGCACTACCCTCCCCTCGAAGCTTCCCGACCCCCGCCCCCTCAGCGCTCTCACCGGCCTTGCCCTGCTTCCTCCCGGTGCTGGGCGGCGCAGGGGGCGGTGCGGGGCCGCCACCTCCCTCCAGCTTGTCCGGTGGGGGCGGCGCCGAGGCGGCCATGGAGTGGGGGACTGGGGTCAGCGGCGGAGGGGGGCGCAGGCGCCCTCAGGCTGCACCATCGCCCGGAAGGGGACTCAGGGGCACCACAGGCCCCCGAGCTGCAGCAAGCCAAAGGCGCGGCGAGGAAAAAGCGCCGTCCCCGAGCGCAAACTGTGCGCTCGCGCCAGATTCACCACTCGCCGCCGGCCGCAGCAACCGGAACCGGAACTTGACTCGGCCGCCACCACCGTGCGCGCCGGGGAGGGGAAGCATTGACTGGCCACGACCTTATGCCTGGGAGCCCCGGGAGGGAGGAGGCCGTACCACGCCACGACTCTAGTAGAGGGCGCTTTACCCCGGAGGAGCAGCCCGTGCCAGCTCACCGAGGGCCTGCGGGGCGCCTCTTCTGCCCCTGCTGCCGGGCCATACCATGCGGGTGGGGACTGTCAAGGAGCGCGCGGCCCTGGGTGCGCGCCCAGGCCGGGTGGGCCTCAGAGGGCGTGGAGGTGCCCGGGTTGCTGCTAGTCGTATCCCGCCCTGCCGGGCCAGCATCCTCCGCAGACATCCCCACCGGCCAGGTGGCCATACTCTCCCCGCGTATAAACTACGCAGACCCCTAGCTTCCTGCGAGCGGGCGTCGAGATCGAGCTCGGCCTGGCAAAGCCAGGTAGGGCTGACCGCGACTTCCAGTCGTCAAGGGACCGCGACAAACAATAGGCCTGTGAGAGGGTCTAAGACACCGAGGTAGAAGAAATACGGACTTTAATGAAGACTTTCCCTTTGGTATAACGGAGACCCGTAGAAACATTCAAACAAAAAGAGGCGGCCAGAATTTAATAGTCGATCCTCGCGTATCCCCACGGCCAGCAGGGCCAGCAGGGCCGGTTTCTCTGTCATGGTCTCACTGGAGTCCCGGACCTAGAAGGTCCTCAATACCTGGAGATTTTAAGCTCCCACTTCTTGACACTGTACCACCACTCAGCCAAACTTCCCAGCCTCACGGTAAGGGGCCCAAAACTCCTAGTCCTAAGGCGAAATCAATTTCTGCTGCAGGTCTCTCTTGTATTTAAAAAACAAAAACAAAAACAAAAAAACGCAGCCAGTCCTAGTTACCTCTGAGAAAAATGCCAATTGTAAAGGGGCTTGGAAAAGTCAAAGAGGTGATATATAAATGTAATCGATTATCATCATTTTGTGCTCAAAAGCTATGTAAAACAAGATTAGGAAAATAAATCTACAGCCCTAAAGTATATGCATATAAAATAAAAACTGAATGAGTTCCAAATCTACAGATAGTATTTGGGGATTGTCCAATGCTTTAGAGTCTTAATACCCCTGTTCCCGCCTCCACAAAACCCACCTGGGCGAGTTAACTGTACAGGAGGCCCATATTCAGCCACCCTCACTGTCCCAGAAGGGGGAGGGTGGAGCTACAGAAGGAAGGGCTACTTTGGCTGTAGAGTAAAACAGGCATGCAACAGAGAAAGGGCGGAGCTTACGAAATGTATATACAGACCCCTTCTGGGGAGAGGTCCCGGCCAGGAGGCACTGAGCAAGGGAGGGGTCCAACTCCCCCCTGGCCGGGAGGGGGGCTCTGGAGCAATCTCTTAAGGGTTTCGTATCCCCAGGGAAAGGGGACACAGCTGCCAGCCCTGCCTCTGTTCTCCCGACCCACACCGGAGGGGGTGCTGAGCAAGAAGAGGACAGGGTCCCAGAAGCCAAGAAGGTGTCAGCACCCCTGTCCTTGAATTCAGGGGCCTGAAAACTTTTTGCATAAAATATCTTCAGACCTAGGAGATGGTCAAAGGCACAAAGTTTAAACATTAGGGGAGGGGGTACTGAGAGGGGTCTGGGATATCCTGAAGCCCAAGGGTGGACCAGAGGTGTGATTCGTTTCCCCTTCCCCAGAAGGGTGATTGCTTCACTGGGCTTATCACCACAGGATGTTTTCCATTATAAGCACCTGCCTTCTTGGGGAAGGGAGCATCAGATTGGCACAGGAAAGGCCCAGGCAAGGAGGCCACTCTGTACATTAATACTTTGGTGAGGTTTGGGGAGAAACAGGATTCTACCCCAGGCTCCTGACAAATCCTCTCCCTCAGCTGGATACTAAATCCAGAGTCCACACTACACCCAGCTCCTACCCAAGGCCAAGCCCACAGAACACTCCCGAGTGAGGTCCTGAGAGTTAGGGAATAGGGTGGAAGGGGTTGGAGAGCATCTTCTGGGAGAGAGGCTGGGAGGGATCACAGTTTCCGCTCCACAGGTTGCTGTAGACACAGTTCGCTGCCCGCAGAGATGATGGGCAAATGATTGTCCATGTGGTAGCTGATGAGATGACTGACACTCTCAAAGCGGTGATCCTTCGTCCGAACCTGAAAAGGAAGAGGGTTAATTCAATGAAGAGTCCAATAAGACCTCTACCCACAAAGTTGTAGAAGATGGAAGAGTCAACAGGACTGAAGAAGGAGAAGATTCAAGGGAAGGCAGAGAAGAGGTCACCCCTAATCATTAAGGCTTCTCTACAAAGAAATGCCATTCACGGTTGTGGATAGGAATGCTCAGGTCAGTTAAGTGGAAAAAGGTAAAAGGGACATCAGTCCAGAAATCGTGAAGCTAAGGGAGAGGTATACTTCACTGACTTGGAAGAAGTTGGAATGTCTCAAAGGAGGATATACCATGCAAACAAGACGTGGAATGAATTTGGCTGAGATTGCTATAGAAAGAAACCAAAAAAAAAAAAAAGAAAGAAAGAAACCAAAGCTTTGAGGAGTAAGGGGACAAGGCCGAAGCACTGGGTCCACAGGGAACTGCGAAGGCCCCTGGCTCCTCTTACAAGAGGAAATTGGCATCTAGCCTCTAACCATCTAATATTGGGCATCACAAACCCTCCAGGGTGGTTTCCACACTTGTCAAAAGAGAGGTAGAGAGAAGATAAGCATCTTCTAGCTTGGACAGACGTAAGGTCTGGGGATTTGAGGACTGGCCAAGACTGGAAGAACATACCTCAGACTCAGGGATATGAGAAAGGATGGACCCTAAGTCATTAGAGGGGTATGCCAGGCACCTAGAAGAGCAGGGGAGGTCCACAGAGAGCTGCCAGCAGGGAAAGGACTAGTAAGTAATGAAGGAAGAAAGGAACATGAATGTATGGAAGGACACTGTTCCTGCCTTTCTGTCACCCCTTCCCACAATTCTGCCATACTCACCACGCCCTCAGGATCCACCAGAAGCAGGTGCTTGGGCTGCCCACTCTGCAGGCCAGTGAGCACATACTGGCCAGGTGTGGTCGTGCTCTCTCGGACCAGGAAGTCCCCATTGAGCTGAAGCAGTGCCTCTGCCTCCCGCCGGTTCAGTTTCCCATGGAACCAGGGCTCCCCTCGGAGCTGTTCAGCCATGGACATGGATGTAGACTGGGGTTGGGAAGGCACCCGAAGGGCATCTTCAAAGGGTTCTGGGGATGTAGAGAGAGGGCTAGGATAGGCAACTGGCCTAGCATTCACCCGCTTGGGACCTAGACCTTCAAGAAAGGAGGCCAGAAAGGTGAGAGTAGATCCTCAGAAGAGAAGGAACCAAGTAGGAAGGTTGGGATACAAAAACAGAGGCACACTCACTCATGTCAAAGAGGTCCCGGGGTGCACTGCCATTGACAGTAGGATTGGGGGGCCCAGCCCCACTCCCTGCTTGCCGGGCCTTGTCTAGGTTCTGGACATTGACATAGGAGGGATCATCGAAGAGCTCTCTACCTGCTAAGGAAAAGGAGGCTCTTTGGTGACCCTGCTCTGCCTCTTACACCCTTGGCTCTGCCCTTCCCAACCCCTTTTTGTACCTGGGCAGGGTGGTGGAAGTGGCATCTGTTTACGGATTTCTGGGTCTCCCCCAGCAGACTGCCCAACAGGCTGCAGGGATAAAAATCAGGTGAGATCAGAGACCCTCACTCCCAACTTGAGCACAGGTACCTCCATCCAAGTAACTTACCAGTGTAGCTCCCAGGTGGCTAGGGGTCTGGCCACTGGATGGAGTGAGGCGAGCAACCCCTGAAGTGGCTCCTTCCCGAAGCCTCATGTCTACCACCCCCCCAAGAGGGGGTTCCTTCCCCGGAAAGTCATTATAGTACTGATGGTCAGGTGGCTCTTCCTCCTCCTCATCCCAAGCTGAGCCATCAAAACCAGCCATCCTGAGAGAAACAGGATAGAGTGAAGAGCTGGGTGGGCTACAATAGGGTAACAGAAGAGTGACTATGTACTGGGCATTTACTACAGGTTGCGCCTAAGGTTGGGTGTTGCAAACCCTACCATTTCATCCCCCTGGCAACCCTTTTAAGGCTGGTATCACCTCCTTCCCTAACTCTGCAAAATGAGGAAAATGAGAATCAGAGGTGAAAAGATTTCTCTGAGGTCTCAAAACTAAAAGGAAGTACAGCAGAGATTTAAAATCAGGGTTTTTTTTTGGGGGGGGGGGGGGGTGCATATATTTGTTTAAATTCAGGTTTGACTATAAAGCAGGTTTGACTGTAAAGCTCATGCCTTGATTACAAGAGAAGGGAAGCACTATATAGAAGGGTGAAGCTGCTCCAGAATGGTTTAACCTTTCCCAGTTCAGTTCCTACTGGCCCCCCTGCTTATCCCATGAAGCCTGATATAGGAAAGGTGAGGATCTCGAAAAAGAAAAGAGATCCTTCCAATCCAAATTCTTGATGGTCTTTAGAGGCAGAAAAACAAAGGATGGAGAGGCAGGCAATGAAGAGGGATGGACCAGAAACGAAACTGGAAAGAGAAGTCCATCCAGCCAAGAAAGAGATGCCATTGGGAGGTGCTGTAACATAGTACCACCATGGGCAAAGAAGAGGAGAGATGGTCCTGCAGCAGGCAGGGCCTCAAAAGACTTTTCTGATGGGCCACCGGAAACATAAGAATGGCAGGAAGTGGGAAGCAGGGGCCACTCTGAACCTCTCAGAGCTCAAGTGTGGGAAGAGCAGACCTACTTTTCCAATTGTAGTCTGGGGCCCAATAACTGCCCCCACCCTCCCCATCAGCTCACCTGTCATGAGGGGTGACCAGCTTGGGTGGGTTCCTGAGGTATTGTTTGAAGCGCAACTCGAAGGCCTGGCCAATAGTGCTGATGACATCCTGGGCAAGCCCTTCAGGACACTCCAGGATGTGGCAGGCTGGGGACACAGCAGAGGCTGTGAGTGAGCTTCAAGGTGGGGTTGCTGGAAAGAGGCATAGACAGGAGCCCCCATCCTCCTCAGCAGAGCCCCTATCAGTTCTGTGCAGTCAGAGCAAAAACAGACAACCCCAGTTTCTGCTCACCTTCCTGACAGCGGCCCCACCCAGTGCTCCCCACCACGCCTCACCTCTCTGATTCACAGGGTCTTTGGCAACATAGGCGACATACTCGGCTGTGTCCTGGGGTGGACAGAGTCAGAAGAAGCCAGTTAGCTAAACTTACACTTCATCTTACTCCTGGCCCCTAAGATCCAGTCCTTTTCAGATATTCCCACAATTCTAGCACCCCCACTTCTCTAGTCAATGCCTTCCCAATCCCTAGCCCCTTATTTTTCTCCCCCCACATTTACTCTGTTCCCCAACTCACCGGATCCCCGCCGGACGCAAATGAGATAGATTGCATGTGATGGTTGGCAATGATCTGAGGATTAGGGCAGGGGATGGAGAAGGAAGGGAATGACATGTCAGGCAACCTCAGGACCCACATGGGTACCTCTACCCCTGGCCCAGAACCCTGGAGTCCCAGTCTTATTCTCTTGGCTTCTTACCCCATGTCCTCCTAATTTTTTCCTTCCCTTTAATCCTGCCGCCACCAAGTCCTCTCTCCTAGTTTTTGTTTTCATACCTAGATCTCTCCTAAGCCCTCCCATCAGTGTTTCTGGTCCCCCTACTCAATGTCACCAACCTGTTTGCAGTCTGCTGCCATGAGGTTGAGGCTGCTGGTGGAGACGGTTAGAGTGATTGGCATTCCAGCGAATTTTAGGTTGCTCCTTCCCAGGATAGAGCTGAGTGGGCGGCTACAAGGCTAGGGAAGGGCCCAGAGTCTCAGAGGGTACCCAACACCAGGAAAACATACTCCTGCCTCAGCCTTCTCCCCACATGCTCCACCCCTCCACGTCTCCCGGCTCCATAGACCCCACATACCTTTCTCCTCCTTGTTGCCCCCTTAGCACCTGGCACAGCCTCACACACCAGACTGATGGCCTCCCTGGGGAAAAAGGGGTACTCAGACCCACAGCCTGCCTCCCATTCAGCTGGGGCTACCACAGAGCTGGGGGAGGGGAAAACCAGGCCAGACTCCCAGGGCACTCCAGGCTCTTTGTCGTGGTGGATTGAATTAAGGGCCTTTAATATTTGATGACACTGAAGGCCACTCCTGGCTGATTGGGTTAGGGCCTCAATGGGTATCAGCCCACCTCTTCCCAGCTAACAAATGTCCCATTCCTTACCCAAGGGCAGCAACAACCTTCCATCAATTTCCACTTTCTACTTCAACTCCATCCACCAACTGTTTCTGCCACCTTCCCCACGACCCTCAAGACTGGGTACGCAAGGAAGTACCAAGCCAGAGTTGCCTCTTTTCTTTCAGACTTAGACTTACTCCCCTAACTTGCCCTCAATCCTCTTCTCCGCCCAAAGCCACCACTAGCACCACCACCAAATGTCCCCCTTCCCATGGCCTCACTAATCCTAGGACTTCCACAATCCACTCCCCTCCCCACTAACCTGGTGACCTGAGTCCGGGTATTGAAGTCAAGGGCACGCATCGACTGCAGGACCTCCACACAGCCCATGTACTGAGGGAGGGAGGGGAGGACCAAAGGTCAGCAGCCTCCCCACCCACTTCACACAGGGCCCTAAGACTTTTTCCTACATGGTCCCTAAGGGAAGTAAAGATGAAGTAGTCTTCCCACTGCCTACAGCTACAACCCACAAAGTACAGACAACAGAGAACAAGGAGAAAAAGAAAGGGCCAAGCTAGGAGGGCCTCATGCACTGGGGAGAGAATTTGGAGGGCATTGGGTGGGATGGTGTGACGCCTCTGGAAAAGGAGAGGAGTCTGGAAAGGAGAATCAAGAAGTCACTCATTCTGACACTTACTAAAAGAGTCTGATGTGCCAGGCATTGTGCTAAGCAGGGTGGGGACAGTGGCGGGGAGCAAAGAAGGAAGGGGGCCCTGGCAGAAATTTTCCCAGGTAGGAAGGGAAATGGGAACAGAATCAGAGAAGGGAAAAGAAAGGTTTCAGAAACAGAGGGGGCTGATGGGGAAGAACAGGAAAAGAGAACCCAGCAAAGCTGAAGTGAGCAGAGGAATTGCAGGGGGTCTGGGAGGGAGTAGAAGGAAGGATGTTCACTCACCCGAACCAAGTAGGAAACCCCAGGTCCCATGACTTTGTCGTTGGGATGCAGCCAGCCCCTCGTGGGCTTATTGACAAAGCTCCCGTGGCGGGTCCACTCCTCGCCCCCCAGTTGGCCCCCTTCCACCCGAGTCCTGCGCCCGCCGCCTCCACTCAGCTTGTTCATGTCCTGGAGGAGGGGCAGGGGGCCTGAGTCTGGCATGGCTGCCCCTGTGATCCCCTCCCCATCCTCTGCTGGCCTTCCAGGCTCCCCCTTAGGCCCCAGGCGTCCCCCAGCCGGGTTAGCCAGCTTCAGGTTGCTCATCCGGGGAAAGAAGGAGCACAAGGTAGTGGGACTGTCGTCCGCAGGCAGAGGAGACAGGATGGGCCCCAGAGACGAAGCTGATGGGGAAGGTAGCTCCTCCGGAGGGGTGGACCCTGAAGCCCCCTCCTCCAGCGATGACAGAGACTCATTCCGAAGTGGGTTATATTTGGGTTTGGGGGGCAGGAGATCCATGGCTGGAGTTAGAAGGGGGCTGCTGCCCAGCCTGGCCCCCCTGCCAGTTCAGGCAAGGGGGCCAGGCAGGGGGCATCCCCAGGCCTTAGCTTGGCTGGACCTCTATGGCCCAGGAGTCACAGGGGTCCTGGAGCAGGAGAAGGATAAGTGGTTTCCACTCCTCCTGGTCAGACCCAGACAGTTTCAGGCCCCATCCCCACCCAGCGTGGAGCCTCTTCTCTGGCTGGGAAGAGAACAGGCAGGACCTGGAGCTGCCTAGCTCCTCCCCAGGGGCGGGAAACTAAGGAGACAGACCAATCCCAAGGACAGTGCTGACTCACAGGCTCAGAGGGGCTGAGCTCCCCCAACCACCGCCCCAACCTAGAACTCCTGCTAGGGTAGAGTGAGCAATACCCCTTTCCCCTGCCCTATACCAACAACTAAGTAATCTATGGAGGAGGAAAGTGGAGGTGGAAGGGAAAGATGAAGGAGTAGGGAGGAAAGGAAGGAGATAAGAGGAGGTCTGGATCAATCCAAACCGGACATGGGCAGGCAAAAGAGATCAGGAAGCCAGGGGAGGCTAGCAGGGGAACAAGAGAGGAAACAGAGACAGCTGGGGGTGGAAAAGGGAGGGGATCCCAGGACTCAGCATTTCCTTTCCAGTCCAGGTTGAAAGCGCACATTCCCCCATCCTCCAGCCCAGGCCACCTCCCACCACTACCATATACAGTGGGGTGGTGGCCCCAGGGAGCCTGAGCCATTAACATCCTCTGCCATAACAGCTGCGGACTGGAGAGAAGGAAATGGGGACAGGAAGGAAGTGGTCCCACTGGAGGCAGCATGGGGCCTAGAGGGAGGGCAAAGCCAGTGAAGTAAGTGAAATAAAGTCCAACCTGGGTAGTGTCTCAGGGAGCTACAAGGCAAGAGCTGAAGCAAGAGGACATGTTGGTCCAGCCTCTTTCTCCATGCATGGCACCTACCAACCAAGGAACAATGGCCCATGGTCAAGAACTGTTCTCCCCCTTTCCATGGGACCAGTTAGCGAAGTAAAATAATAAAGGTAAGAAAGAAGGATCAGGGCACTAAAACTAAGGTCAACGTCTTGGACCTGCCAGGTATCCCAGACCCCTCCTCCTGCAGGGCTTTAAAGCTCACCAAAGGTCAGGTGTCCCTCACACTAGGGGAGAGGTCTGGCTAGAGGGGTGGGAGAATGAAAGTTCCCTAAGAGAAATGCAGGCTACAGACCACTATAGACAGAGTGGTCACAAGGCAAATCTGTGTCGATAAGGACAGGAGAAAAGAGTGCCAGAAAATGACCTAAAGCTGGACCCCAGGAACAGTCCCAAACCTATTCCTGCCACCCACAGCTTCCTGTCGAAATTCTGCTTGAGGCCATAAAGGAAGTTGGAAAGTGACCAAAATATAAGATACGTCTTCCCCCAGGGTCACCTCGGCATTATCCTTAGGTTTACTTCAGAGGATTAAAACAATCTATATGAATATAATGATTAACAATACTAGCTCTTAAAATATATTTAATACCTTACTTTCTCCCTTAGTCCTCACCCCAGGAGAGCTTTGTCACTACATTCCCCCACTCCTGAGAAGGAATTCTATTATCCATTTGCTAAGGCCTCAGCTCTCAGAGAGAATGAGGAAGGACTCTGCCATGGCCTCATGCCTCCCAAACATACACACACACACCAGTATGTCCTCCTCTTTAAAGATGAAGTTCTGTGGGAGACTGCAGGATCCAGAGGTAAGGGAATGACCAACAGGTGTGGCCACTTGGAAGAAAAAAGTTTGACTCTTGAAATGTGCATAGGGAGACAGGAGATTGCATATTGGAGGTTCAGGTGATTGGGTATGTGGGGCAAAAACTGTGTTGCTTCTCAGGCCAGCAGTAAGAAGAAAAGAGGGGCGGGAAGTAGCAGGAAATGGCAAAAGCCTCTGGAATGTTTCCAGCTAGGAAGGCTGGGCAGGACCAGGACCGAATGCCCAGACAACAGCTTTGGCGAGGGGGAGGGGAAGAGCTACTGAAGGGGAACTGAGGGGGTCCCTTAAAAATAACAACAAAAAAGACACTAATCGTTACTATGGGCTCTAAACCACCCTTTCTTGGTGGTGGAAAACTTTCTCTCTCCCACTCTCCTACCAAACCCCAAGTCCACCTTCCTTCAAGTAGATCATACTTGGAGGATCTACCTGAAGGTAAGGGCGGAGAAAAAGGCTGCCTCTAATCTCTCATCACAGCCAGAGATGGGAAATTTGACTTTCCACCTAGTGGAGCACGAGAGCTCAGGAAAACTGTCCCGAGGCCCAGAGAGGGAAAGAACAGGAAAATGTAAACTGGTGGACTGAAGACAAGGCTCCTGAGGTGACAACCTGGGTCTCACAGCGATTAATCTCTTAAGGGGGCGTGGGCCCCTAGGACACGCGCAACAGACTTCTAAGAGGCCAAGCTTCGGGACTATCGGACGTGGATTACGGAAGGGGCGGAGCCCCCGGAGGGGGCGGAACCCCAGAGAGTCGTAGCTTCAATAAAGTAACCCTTCGAGGAGCAAGACTTTGCCCTCTCAGAACCGAGGCTTTTGACAGAAATGAGCGGAGAACCGTCGTGAAGAGGCGGAGTTTTTAGAAAACTAGAAGGACCAAAGAAGGATTTCTTGTAGTAGGGCTTGGAAGCATGTCTGGGGGTGGGACTTCCAAGAAACCGGGGCGACAGGGCGGAGTCACAACAATAAAAGACAAGTCGGGGTTCGGGGAGACCCCTGAAGTTGGGAGGTGGGACTTCCGGGGAGGGGGTCTCAGGAGGCGGGGCTTACAAGTGAAGACCGGAAGTGGGGTCCCGGGAGAGGGGTTCCGGGGTGGAGGAGTGGGTCGCCCAACGAGAAAATTAAGTCGAGACTCACCAGGGCCTCATGGAGTCTCCGCACCGCACCGCGGGCCAATCTGATTGCGGATCACGCCACTGCCTGCTTAAATCGACGCTCCAACTTTCTCCCCGGCCAGGCCTCCCCGGAGAAACTTTATTACACTCACTTCCGGCCTCACTAACCCTTGACCCTCTACCTCACGGTTCCTCCTTCACCCATCCCACTTTCCCTAACCAGCCAATGGCAGCGCGGGAATGCACACGGAGCAGAGATAGCCAATACGCTGCCTATTTTTGACCCAAGCTTGTTCTTCAGAAATGTAAAAATTGCACTCCAATAAGGACTCGAGGAGAAGCAAATCTAAGCCAATAGGAGGCTTCAAGATGGAGTTGTCCCGCCTTAAGTCAAAGGGACCAATAGGAAGTGCGGGCGGTGTGTTTGAAAGCGAGGCCAAAGAGGGTGGGAGCGCGTGCTGCTGGGAGTTGTTTAGAGGTTGGCGGCGCGGTGCTGAAGGCCCGCAGGCGAGCGATCATGTCGCACAAACAAATTTACTATTCGGACAAATACGACGATGAGGAGTTCGAATACCGGTTAGTGCCGGCGCGGGGGCCATTAGCGAGGTCGTGAGTCTTGACAAATGAGGGCAAGAAGAGTTAGAAACTTAGACTGAGGCGACAGAATCGGCGCCTGCGCGTGAGATTAACGGGATGGGTGTGCGATTGAAAACGTAAGGCGCATGCGCGAAGGGTGGGGGCCCGCTCCTAAAACAATGAAGTGGAATTAGAAATCAGCCCTCTGTTGATTGCAAGCGTGGTTAGAGTGCTAACCACCTTCACCCTTGGGGGCTTCTGGGTCATTCTCACAATTTTATTGGGCAAGTTAAATGTGCTTTTTGGAGACCGCTCCAAATTGTATGTTATTCTAAGTGCCTAATGGGAGAAGCTGACAAAAGCGGAGCTGGAATTTTCCTTGCGTCCTCAATGCTTGGGGAGTTATGAGAGAGTTTGAGTGTTGTTTATTCATGGAAAAGTAAAGGGGCGTGGTTGCTTGCCTTCTGTTAGGAAGGGGGCTTAGAAGAACTGAGAGGAACGAAAGGGGCGAAGAACATAGAAAATCCTTACGTTGGTCCTAGTAGATACCCTTCATGTAAACAATTATAGAGCGCTTATAGGTTTCAGGTGTTGTGCTAAAGTGCAAGGGTAAGACATGATCTCTGCTCACAAACTTAAAAATCTGGAGGCTACTGACCCCATGCTGTGCTGGGGCTGTGTACAGGGTGTGATGGTAGTATGCAGAATTTTCCACGAAGGGAAGGCAGGAAACTGCCTTGGATGTGACTGAGAGCATAGAATTAGGAAAAGAAAGTACTTCTTGACTAAAATGGTGTAGAAGATATTAGATATCCATCTGCCAAGGATGGTGAAGAAAATAGCCTTACATTCGATGCAGCATTTGGATTTGATGAAATCTAAATCTATAATAATTCTGGATTGTAAAATAAAGACAAAGGAGTCTACAAATGTTGGCATTACACTAATCTGTATTCTCACCCATCTTGAACCCACTTTGTTATGAGTTCTCAGCTGTTTTCTACATCTGAACTACTAAATAAAACTGTATGTGCCAGGCATGGTGGTACACACCCAAAATCCAGTGACTCAGGAGACTGAAACAGGAGGACTACAAGTTCCAGGCCAGCCTGGACAACTTAGCAAGACTATCTCAAAATGAAAACAAAAAGGTCTGGGGATGTAGCTCAGTGGTAAAGTACCCCTGGGTTCAATCCCCAGTACTACCAAAAAAAAAAAAAAAAAAGTGGTTATAGCAAAAAAATTTGCACAGCTGGGAAGAAATCACTAGTTTCATTCCCCCAAAAGATGTACCTTCACAGCTTAGCTGTGGCATTTTGGTTTAAGATGTATTTTTGTCCGTGTAT
>JAJEJO010046417.1:0-20707 GCA_020662805.1 Glaucomys volans | reverse complement strand
CTTAGCTGTGGCATTTTGGTTTAAGATGTATTTTTGTCCGTGTATTCAAGCCAAATTTGGGGCCCTGGGCTTGTCAGAATATAAACTGTTTTCAGACATTTAGACTAGAATTATCTTTTTTTGGTGGTTTTGCAGTACTGGGGATTGAACCCAGGATCCTGCTCATGCTAAGCAAATACTCTACCACCTGAGCTACATCCCCAGCCCTGTCGTTTTGGGGAAAAACTGTTATTAGTAGCACAGAGGGAGGACTTAGCACATTTTCATTGAGCATGGTGAAGTCTGATTCAAGCCAGAATAATAATTTTTTTTTGCATAAAAAGAAATACCTTTACTCTGGAAAGCATGAAGTTTCCTAAGTCTGATAGTATATCCCTTCAGAGTTAGGAAAATGAGAGTAAGGATAGACATTTACACTTTATCCTTTGTGATGACTCTTCTACAACACTCTTTAACAGCCCTTTCTTCTCCACAAAGTAATTTCTGTCCCTTCCTTGCCAATTCTGCTTAAAACCCACCTGTAGCTATTACCACTCTTGAGGGACTGTACTCTTGAGGGACTCCCATCATATTGTGGGAATCAACAAAATATAAGGGCCATGAAGGCACAGAAAATAACTCTCAACAGTGCCTGGAACTTAGGTGCTTGCACTGGAATTGTTCATTAATTGTTTTTTGATATACATTTGTGAGAATTTGCATAACTCGATTTGTATTTCTAGTTACCTCTACCCAAGGTAAGATTGTTTGTACTCCCTAACATCAGAAAACAATTTTTCTTTCCTTTCTTGTCTTTGTATACATGCACTTGTCTGACAAACTGTACCCAGTACTAACGTTAGTTCCCTGTATCCCCCGTTTCTGTTACAGGCATGTCATGTTGCCCAAGGACATAGCCAAATTGGTTCCTAAAACCCATTTGATGTCTGAGTCTGAATGGAGGAACCTTGGCGTTCAGCAGAGTCAGGGATGGGTTCATTATATGATCCATGAACCAGGTCAGTGCAATGGCTAAAAGCAACTGCAAAGAACTTCTACACTGAGAAAATGAAGGAATAAGATTGCATACCCCAAAGCAATTGAGTAGAAGGGAAGGATTTACTGGGTTCTTTCCCCCCACTAACTATCTAACCAAACTAGAATGACCAAAAATAAGAGGCAGGGTAAAATATTTGGAAAGTTCAGAGATAACAACCTGTTACTGAAAAACCTTTAATTCAATTATCAGGTACTTTTTTTTCTAGGCCACATATACACTAGTTATGGTCCTTGCTTTGTTCACCATCAGAAAGCAAATTCTTGGACATGTTCCAAATAAGCAAAGGAAATTATATTTCTTGATAAGACACCAGACACCCAGCTGCCAGGCAAAACTAATAAAGGACACCCCAGGGCTGTATAAACATAGCAAAAACTGATATTAACAATTCTGGTTTTGGCAGACAGGCCAGACTTCTGGGTCTGCTTCTAAAACCGTATGCTTACATCTTAATTTAGTTATAAAGATCTGAATGGGTGATAGCTGGCCGGTGGTGGCGGAGTACCCTATAGGTTGTACATAGAATGGTGAGCTTGTCTTAGATTTCGCTCACTCTTTCAGAACCTCACATCTTGCTGTTCCGGCGGCCACTACCCAAGAAGCCAAAGAAATGAAGCTGGCAAGCCACTTTTCAGCCTCAAGCTTTACACAGCTGTCCTTACTTTCTGACATCTTTCTGATAACATGATTATGTTGCCTTCTTGTTTTCCACTTTGTATTTAAAAGATGTTCAATACAATGTTTGAATGTGCCAGTAACTGCTTTGCTTGTGGAATAGAACCACCACCACCCTGCCAAATGAGTGCTCTGTGGACCACAGCCTCAGCTGGGTGTGACCCCAGAAGCCACAGTGTGCTCTGTATCCAGCAGAACACACTTGGCAGATGGAGGGAGCATCTGAGAATCAGACCATAGCTGTTACAAGGATTGTGTGAATGTGCTGTTTTGTTTTTTTCCTGCTGAGTGTTGTATGTATGGTGACTTATGGATTTATGTTTCAAAGTATTGGAAATTTTCCATTTTATTTGAGAAATCTGTTCCATGTTAAAAGCCTTGATTAAAGAGGAATTTTTTTATAATCTAATTCTGTGATTGTAAGGCTTTTTTCCCCTACTCTTATGATGACCATTATAGTCAATATTGTGATTATAATTATATGTCCTTAAGTTTGATAATGAAGCTCAGCTCTGCAGTAATGAGGTTTATTTGAGCATTCAGGTAATCACAGCAGACTTGCTGTCAAACATCTGCTAAAATATACTTCACTCTAACTAACAAGCCTGAAACAGGTAGAGGTTATCTAGGGACAGCCTCATCTCATCAAAACAAATGAGCTCTTTCTTACAGTCAGTGTTGCTACCTTTAACATGGTCCCAATAAATATTGGGCACACAAGGATTAAGAGAAGAAAGAGGCTGTCAATCAGGGACTGCTCTTGTGCTTTCATTCTTGCCAAAGCCCTGACCTGTTCACTATGCCCAATGGTTGGGGGTAGTTTTTTACTATTTCTCAAATTCGGTTCAGCATAGAAATCTGGGTAACTGGTACCCACCTAAATTATCCCTGGAAACTCTGAATTAATTGGTCTGGAGTGTCTATTAGGTGATGAATTTCAAACATTAAGCACTAAACTTTGAGAAAATAGGTGTAAACTGGCCGTGTAGAGAACATTCACCAAATAACTCACTTAAAAGTAATAGTGGCGGGTTGGGGATATAGCCCAGTTGGTAGAGTACTTGCCATGTAAGCACAAGGCCCTAGGTTCAATCACCAGCACCGCAAAAAAAAGCAATAGTGGCACTAATAAGGGAGATTAATCTCCCTCTTTCCTGTTTTCTATCCATTTAATCCTAGAATAGTTCTTCAGAGTGCCAGCCTTAGATGAGAGATATCAACATCATCTGGAAACTTGAGAAATGCAAATAATTGGGCTCCACTCTTTGCCTATTGAATCCTAAATTGAGGGTTGGGCCCAGCCAATATGTGAACAAGCTCTCCATGTGATTCTCGTGTTGTGCTTAAGCCTGGGAACTCACAAGTAATGGATTGGAACAGTTGATTGTTTTGTTTTTGTTTGTTGATACCAAGGATTGAACACAGAGACACTCAACCACTGAGTCACATTCCCAACCCTTTTTAATATTTTATTTAGAGACAGGGTCTCTCTGAGTCGCTTAGGATCCAAGTTGCTGAGGTTGACTTTGAACTTCCGATCCTCCCAAGCTGCTGGGATTATAGGCCTGCACCACTGATGTTTTGAGACAGGGTCAAATGTAACCTTTATTACACAAAAATACTGGACCATGTGACTTACCTTGCCTCAGTAGGCAAGTGGAGGTTTTTTCGTGTTTTGTTGGTTTTTTGTTTTTTGTAGTGCCAAGAATTGGATCCAGGGTCTTATGTACACTGGGCAAACACCCTATCACTGAGCTACATTCCCAAACTTTTTTTTTTTAACTGAAAAAAAATAATAAACCACAGGGCTTATTAAGAATAGACATACGGGGCTGGGGAAATAGGTCAGTTGGTAAAGTGCTTGCCTTGCATAGCAGAAGGCCCTGGGTTCAATCCCCAGCACCGCAAAAAAAAAAAAATAGACATATGGTTGGGTGGCATCCCTCACCTTTCTAAGCACAGGAACTGGGCACGATATTTATTTTACACAATTTTGTGGAGTAAAATGAGGCCAGGTGGTTCAGCATTCCTCCAAACAATAATTGTTCACTTTTACTAAAAACATCCAGAAAACAGCAATATCACCACATGGAAGCTTGAGAAATGCAATTTTCAGGCCCAACCAAACCTGAATCATCTGCAAATTAAAACAATCCCCAGAAGATTAAAGTTATGAAGCACTTTTCTTTGCAACTGGAATGAGTAAACCAGGCTGACATAACTAAGACTCCAAAATGGACACCCAAAGCACTCCCTTACTATTTACTGTCTTTCCCTATAAGACTAAAACTGAGAGGTGACATTTGAAATAAGCATCATCTGGAACAAGGTGGGGCAAAAAGAGGCTTTTTACTTTTTGTCAAAGAGGTTTTACGTAATTTTACCATTTATGTTGGAGAAAAATGAAGGTTCCACACACTAAAAGCTCCCCTACTCCAAGACCCTATCCCAGGCAATGATAAACATTCTATCTCCCTCAACTTTCTTATGCTACAAAATAAAATCCCAGCTGGACTCTATAGCACACCCCTCTAGTTCCAGCCGCTTGGGAGGTCAAGGCAGGAAGATCAAGAGTTCAAAGCCGGGCCCAACAAGTTAGTTAGACCCTGTATAAATAAAATGCAAAAAAAAAGGGCCAGGTATGTGGCTCAGTGTTTAAGCGCCCCGGGTTCAATCCCCGGTCCCAAACAAATAAATAATAAAGAATTCCTTCTGACTCCAGTACCAGCCCCTGACCCCTTCGCCTAGAATGAGTCATGGTTAATAAAAACAGCATATGCATTCAAGAATTTGGGAGATTAGAATCAAGCCTCCGTTTACTTCAGCACCAGAAAGCAGCGCCCCAAAGTCTTAGGTCCCGCCCCCCATGAAGCAAAGCCCGGCCCTCACGTTTCCGGCGAACGTGGTTGTTGCCAATAACAACGTAACATTGCTCGTGCCTGCTGGGTAAAACCCGAAAGCGACAGTCGATTCTACCAATAGGGTCACTGGGGAGAGGCTACTCGACAGCCAAAATAGCCAATCCAGATGAGGTAATGCGAGGCGGGACTTTGAGCACGGAAGCTGTCCCGGGACCTGAGGAAAGGAAAGAGGGAAAGACCCGGTGAAGAGACCAAACAGGCAGGTAATAACCTGTAAGAGCTCAGCAGTCAAAAGCTTGGTGGGATGAGGGGATCCCGGACTAGAAAGGATGCAGGAGGCTGCAGGGGAAGGCGACAGGGTTCTGGTCGGGGGTGGTGGGAAGGAGCGCATTTAAAGGGACCAAGGCCCAGGGTAAAGTAGAAATTTAAAGGGACAGATGCCCCGAAGAGACGAGACATTTAAAGGGACAGATGCCTAAGATAGAGCAAGCTCTTGAGATGACCAATTCGGCACACCGAAGATATTTAAAGTGGCAGGTTCTCGGGAGAGAAGGACATTTTAAGGAGACTAGAGTCAAGCTTCGAAGACATTTATATGAGCATGGGTTGGAGTTTTAGAACACGTTTATTGAAGAGGCAGTAATGAGTCTGTTATGAAGGTTCTGGTTAGAGGAGACTAAAAGTCTTACTTACTCTAAGGAGGAACATGCGCTCCTGCTCTCCTCCATTGTACTTTCTGGCTCCTCCAGGTTCCCTCGATCCCGGACCTTGTTCCCAGGCTATGGCCCCCAGTGCCCTGTAGACCTGGCAGCCCCACGGTGTTTGCGGGCCCTACTTGGGGGTCTGGGTGGCTACCGGAGGGCCTTGCAGAGGGGCAGAGAAGGCAGGACCATGGCATCTAGGGCCTCTGAACTTCCCCAGGGGCGCAGCGTGACGGCGGGCATCATCATTGTCGGAGATGAGATCCTCAAGGTGTGTCTGGGAGAGAAGAAGGGGAGGGTGTGGCTTTTTCCTGACCCTAAGAGCTTGCTCTACATACTGTTGAGGGAGGTGAACCAGGGTGGGAATCCCCTTGCCTGCTGAAGTAGGTTCCTGGAGTGAGTCCAACATGTTGGGAGGAAAAGTGACCTTTCAAATTATTCTGTTGAAAAACTTGTAGCAAGGTCCCTACATTTTTCTAAGCAGTATGGTAGGGGACATAGAAACTATACAGCAATGACAGGAAGCCTAGCAAGTAAAGGAGGTAAAGGTGTACATATTATATATTTAAGAGTTATATTCTTGCCGGTGGCCCAGGCCTGTAATCCCAGCAGCTCAGGAGGCTGAGGCAGGAGGTTTGCAAGTTCAAAGCCAACCTCAACAACTTAGCAAGGCCCTAAGTAGCTTAGTGAGACCCTGTTGCAAAATAAAAAATAAAAAGGGCTGAGGATATGACTCAGTTAAGTACCTCTGGGTTCAATCCCTGGCGTGCACAAACACACACACACACACACACACACACACACACAAAGAGTTATATCCAGCCTATTTGTAAATAATGCAAGGCACTCAGAAAAGAGGATAAATGAGCTAGAAGGAAGAGGAATTCCTTCTGAATAATCAAGGGTGTTACTTGAGGACATGGCCGGGCATCAGGTTTGTAATAGTAAACCCTATTTTTTTAATGATTACTAGAGCCTAGCAGTATGTTTATTATATCACAAATGTGATTTTACTAAGCCTCAACAATTCCATGAAGTTGGTGCTCTTATTGTGAATCTCAGTTAATAAATAGATTACACAACTGAGAGGTTGAGAAACTTGCCTGAGATTTCACACCTGGAAAGTGGTAGAAATGGGATTCTAGCATGATTCTCCTTACTCCCAAACACAAACTCTTAATCATTAAACCCTCTAAAGAGAGGTAGAAGGAGATGGGGCTGGAAAAGAAGATAGGGTACACACCACAGACAGCCTCAAATACTTGCAAAAGAATTTGAACTTTATTCTGCATACAGTTGGAAACAACAAATGGCTCCTGAGCCCAAAAGTGATGCAATCACAGTGACGCATTAGGAAGGTTACTCAGAAGACACAGAGCAAAACACTGTGGCTTGAGGTTGGGAACTTGGCCAGGAGGCTGTTGCCATTGTCATTGACCAGGTGAAAGGTGCCAAGGACCTGTTTTGTGACAATGGGAACAAAGGAGAGCAGATAAGGAGACATTTCAGTAGAGTTGACAGAATGAAGGGCCTGACTGGCAGTGGACAATGTCTGGGATGCCACTGACCAAAGTGACAACAGCCAGGGATACAATGAGGCTGCCTAATAAGCACTTCCAATCAGGAGACTAAAACTCGGGGTTGGTAAGGAGGTGGACAGATTGTCCCACATAGAATTGATAATTGAATCCATAAATATAGGTAAAGTCAGGATCAAAGAGCAAAGGAGGCCCAAGGTGACTCACTGACTCCATTCCAGTGGATTTTCCCACCTAGTCCAGGCTCAATAGCCTGAACGGGTGTCCCTCAAAGAGCAGAGCACCCCATCATCAAACAGATGTACCTGTATCCCCTCTGCCTTTCATCCCCATGGTATTGACAGTCTCATCCTCCCCAACCCCCAGGGACACACCCAGGACACCAATACCTACTTTCTCTGCCGGACCCTGCGCTCCCTGGGGGTCCAGGTGTGCCGAGTCTCTGTTGTACCTGACGAGGTAGCCACCATTGCAGCCGAGGTCACCTCTTTCTCCAGCCGCTTCACCCACGTCCTCACTGCAGGGGGCATTGGCCCCACTCATGACGATGTGACCTTTGAGGCAGTGGCCCAGGCTTTCGGGGAGGAGTTGAAGCCACATCCTGAGCTGGAAGAGGCCATCAAAGCCCTAGGAGGGCAGGGCTGGGAGAAGCTGTCACTGGTGCCTTCCTCTGCCCGCCTGCATTATGGCATAGATCCTCATACTGGCCGCCCCTTCCGATTCCCGCTCGTCTCCGTCCGAAATGTCTACCTCTTCCCAGGAATCCCAGAGCTGCTGCGGCGAGTGCTAGAGGGGCTAAAAGGACTGTTCCAAAACACCGCTGTTCATTTCCACTCAAAGGAGCTGTATGTGGCTGCTGCAGAGACCTCTATTGCCCCCGTCCTTGCTGAGGCCCAGGCCCACTTTGGGCGTAAGCTTGGCCTGGGTTCCTATCCTGACTGGGGCAGCAACTACTATCAGGTGAAGTTGACTCTAGACTCTGAGGAAGAAGGACCACTGGAGGAATGCCTGGCCTACCTGACTGCCCATCTGCCCCAAGGGTCACTGGTCCCCTACATGCCCAATGCCGTGGAACAAGCCAGTGAGGCTGTTTACAAACTCGCTGAATCAGGTAGGGTCCTTCCTTGGGGAGGGGCAGCATGTACCAAACCATTGGTGCCATCCAAGATTTAGAAATGCAGAGCCTACTGGGGGGCTTCCCACAAATCTGAGAGAAGGTAGAAAATAGTTACTGCTGATTCATTCATTCTAATAAATATTGATTGAGTACCTACTCTCCCCAGCACTAGGTGCTGAGGATATAACTCAACAGGACAAATGTATGCCCTGCTTTATGGACCAGTGGTCTAACCCAGAAGGGTACATGTGAAGCAGGGGAACATACATGAGGTATGAATGAAGAGGACCCCACAACTGGGAGATCAACCTTGATCTAGGGTCAGAGACAGCTTTTCTGACCAAGTGACGAGAGCTAGGTGATGAGGATTAGGTTGGATCAGGAAGCAGGCAAGAACAAAGAGAATGCAAGTAGGCCTGGAAGGAAACAGCTTGGGGTTTCAGGGAATGGCTAGAAACCAGAGCATCCCACACTTCCACCCCCCAGCCCCAACTGGGGCCAAAGTAAGGTGAGGTAGCTGAATAGCAGGCAGGGGACAGGGTCCCCAGGGCCCAGAGGGCAACATGAAGGAGTTTGGACTTAATCCTAGGAACACAGGGAAGAGGTTAAGGATTTTAAGCAAGGGCAACATGCCCCATGCAACAGCCATGTATATCTGATGCCCACTTCCCTGCCTGCATGGCAGGGTCTTCTCTGGGAAAAAAGGTAGCAGGTGCCCTACAGACCATTGAGACTGCCCTGGCTCGGTACCACCTCACCCAGCTGTGCGTGGGCTTCAACGGGGGCAAGGACTGCACCGCCCTCCTGCACCTTTTCCATGCAGCTGTGCAGAGGTGAGCCTACCTCAAGACACCTAATCTCTCTACTTCCCCTACTGCAGAGAGCAGGGAGAAAGCCAGTACATAGGTGGGGCTAGGCAAGGAGGTAGCCATACTGACCTGTCTGTTCCATTCTCCCACCCTATATATTGAGCATCTGACACATGCCTGGCCCTGGGTATAGATGTGCATGCCACCATCCCTGACCACAAGTAGATCACAGTCCTATTGGGGAGGTGAGATTTACCAGAAATCTCATTCCAGAGACAGGGAAGCTCAGGTTCAAGAAGTGAGTGATCAGAGTGGGCTTCCAGGAGGAAGTTTGTCTGCTGGATTTAAAAAATGAGGACGGGGAGAAAGGGAGGGCACGCATCCCATACAACAAAGAGAAGAGTGTGCTCTCTAAAGAGCACACTCCCTGTCTATGCTGGCAACTTTATGAATTCTTACCCTTCCCCAGGAAATTTCCTGATGTTCCAAAATCCCTCCAGATCCTGTATATCCGCAGCATCTCCCCTTTTCCTGAGCTGGAACAGTTTCTCCAGGATACCATCAAGAGGTACTAGAGGCCTGGAGGTTTGGGCTCCCAAGAGGAACTTGGCAGGGCCCACTCTGACCTCCATCTCTGTTCATTCCTAAGGTATAATCTGCAGGTGTTGGAGGCTGAGGGTGATATGAAGCAAGCCCTGGGTGAGCTGCGGACACAGCACCCCCAGTTGGAGGCTGTCCTGATGGGCACTCGCCGGACTGACCCCTATTCCTGTAGCCTCTGCCCTTTCAGTCCCACTGACCCCGGCTGGCCTTCTTTCATGCGCATCAACCCACTGCTGGTAATGGGGATGAGGATTTATTGCCTTCTGTCTCCTGCGCCCTCTCAATCATTGCACCCTAGCTCTCCTGGGTAAGGAGGCCAGGACCTGAGTCATGGATGAAGGGGCCCCATCATTCAAGGGAGGCAGTGTTATTTGTTCATTCATACCTTCGACCAATATTCATTTAGCACTAATTCAACGATAGGCATTGTACTTTATACTGTGGAACAGTGACTTGGACCTGTGCTATCCAATATGACAGCCATTAGCTATTTATTCATACTTAGGTTGTAATTAAAATTAAATATAAGTTACTGAAAAACACACACTTTCAAATGATGAAGTTAATGACATGAATTATAGCTCAAAATTTTTGGGGGGCAAGGGGTTGAACCTAGGGGTACTCTAACCACTGAGCTACATCCCCAGACCTTTTCATTTTTTATTTTGAAACAAATTCTCAGTAAGTTGCCCAGTGGCCTCGAACCTGAACCTCCCAAGCAGCTGGAATTATAGGCATGCACTACCATGTCTGGCTTATATCTCAATTTTAAAAATTAAGAACAATTAAAATTCATTTCTTCAGTTATAGTACATTTCAAATTACCATCATATTAGACACAGATATAAAGCATTTCCATCATGGCAGAAAGTTGTACCTGGCAACACTGACTTAGACACAGAGTCCCTCCATATTCTGGATGTGACACCCCAATGAAGAGTGGCTCAGGAATAGAGAGGAGTAGAGGATGAAGGCCTTCTCTGTCTCACTGCTTAGTCTACACAGAGCAAGGTATACCATGAACCCGATAGCAAGCCTCTCTTCAAAGCCAAGGGAGCAGAGCCTTGGATGGGCACCTTGCTAGAGATCAGGGGGAGAGGGGATGTTTGTGACTATTTTATGACTCTGACCTCCCAGGACTGGACCTACAGAAACATCTGGGACTTTCTACGTCAGCTGTTTGTCCCATACTGTATCCTGTATGACCGAGGGTAAGTTTAGGGGAGCAGAATGGGTATGGGAGGATGTGAAGGTGCTGGGAGCCACCCAGAGAGCCTGCCACCACTTACTTACCTTTGATTTCCTCACTCCAGGTACACTTCACTGGGGAGTCAGGAGAACACAGTACAGAACCCAGCCCTGAAGTGCCTAAGCCCAGGAGGACACCCCACCTACCGTCCAGCCTACCTACTGGAGAATGAAGATGAAGAACGCAACTCCCGCATGTGACCTCCTATGTGGGAGAAAGGGGAGGGGACTGCCCTGTCAATAAACCATGTCTCTCACTGTGCCTGTTCTCTGATTGTGTCCTTCTGCTCCAAGAGACTGGGTAGGCAGAAGTGGGCCAGACCGTGCCAGCTTTAGCTGGTCATGCTTACTCTGAGGGACTCAGGGGTGGGATGGAACAAACTGGAAGGGAGCATCATCCAGAGCCCACCAAAGGTGGGAGGAGTTGTGCCAACCACTGAGAAAGGGGCAACCAGACAGGGCACCACCCGCATCAGAGGAAGGGACGCTGAGCTAGCCTGGCTGTGGAGATGGAGTGCCCAGGCCCTCCCTCCTGCTAACCCCACCCCCATCCCTGTCCATAGGGGCTGACTCAGCCTTTTCCCAGGCCCAGAGCCTTCCTTTGCTAGACCCTGGGGCCTTTGTGTCTAGTCATGAGGCCTGATGGGGGTGGGGACAGTTGATAAAAGGCACCAAAGGCAGCTCCCACACCCTTCTCAGAACTGCCCACATGCAGCCCAGGACACAGCCCCTAACCCAGGCCTTACCTTTCTCCCTTGGAGGGGTCCTGCGAGATGCTGGGCTCCGTGTGCCTGTCATTAAGATGGGCACAGGGTGGGAGGGCCTGCAGCGAACCCTGAAGGAAGTAGCCTACATACTGCTCTGCTGCTGGTGTATCAAGGAACTGCTGGATTAATGACACCAGGGAACTGCCTCCTCTACCCACTGGCACCATGGCTGGCATCGCTCAGGTGGGCAGGGTAGGTCAGATAGATGTGGCTGCAGCTTCTGTAGCAGAGCCTGCCTCATAGCTCCCCCATTTTCTTCTATAGCCCCATCGAGATTCCCGGGGCCAGCTGTGCTTGACCAAGGACAGATGGGCCACAAACAACGACTGAAGAGTGAAGTGTGAATCCTACTTTGAGTTGTGCCATCTGCCAGACATGCCTCATCTCTGGGCCTCAGTTCCCAGACTCTGCCTCTAGTGGACCGCTGGTGGGCAGGAGTTTGGCCTGCTGGCCAGCAGTCCAGTAAGACTACTGCAGGACCTGGCACACCTCTAAGCTTGGCACAGTGAGCCCGCAAGCCCAGATGGCTGATCTTACCATGCCTCTTAGTACCAGGAATGGACTGTGCCTTAAGATCTCTGTTTGAGAATCGCTGAACTATATAATAAAAAGGCTTTGAGGCCAAAAGTTCTAAATGTCTAAAGGGGAATGAGACAAAAGTCAGCACTCAAAGAGCCTTAGAGCCAGAGTGCAGACCAAAGGGGGCAGGAAGCTGTTCTGGGTAGAAGTGAAACTGAAATCCAGGTTTCTTGAGGGTGCCTGGGTGGGAAGAGTAGAGGGCAAAAAGGCTAAGCTCCTCTCACCTGCGTATAGGGAGGGGTCCAGCTTGGGGTGTTCTGTGAGGCCAGGGTATTAGAATGACAACCCAAAGGACTCAGTCCTTCCCCAAATAGAGGACCTGGCACAGGGAGCTCCCTGCCTCTGAGTTGTTTAGGGAAAGCACTGTGCTATTCCCAGTTTGTAGAGGAAGTGGGTCCCATGAGCTACAAGACCTCGCAGCTCACACACAAAACTACAAGAAAAAAGCATCCTGTGTAGCCAGCCACACAGGTCCCTCAGGCTTATCAGGGCATGGCTGTATCAGCACACAACAGTGTGAGTAAGTAGAATTGACTCCTTGCTTCCCCTTGGAAGTCAATAACACATGCTTTCCCCAGTGGTAGGTACACATGCACATCATCTTGATCATGCTTACTCACATGCCCACCCACAGCCTCCACAACTTCAAGGCGAGCAATAGGGCTTGTTCAATGTCTTCCTGAGATCAGTATTCAGAGTTCTCTGACCTTCTTGGGGCCCAGCTATTGCTCATCCACCTTTCTCACCTGGGATACTGGCCTAGATGTGGTATATGGGGTCTTCTTTCTCCCTCCCTGGAATCAGCTCTTCCTCAACCTTCTTAGTTAACTCCTTTTCCTCTGGGTTTTATCCTTTTTGTAAAAGTAATCATGCCTAAAGTAAAGAATTCCTTCTCTTTACCTCTTCCCCCACCCCACCCCTTTTTTTTTTTTTTTCTTTTTTCTTTTTTGCAGTTCCAGGGATTGAAACCAGGGGCATTTTTTTACCCCATTTTTATTTTTAGTTGTATATGGACACAATACATTTATTTATTTATTTATTTATTTATTTATTTATTTATTGGTACTGGGGATTGAACCCAGGGGCACTCCACCACTGAGCCACATCCCCAGCCCTATTTTGTATTTTATTTAGAGACAGGGTCTCACTGAATTTCTTAGGGCCTCGCTAAGTTGCTGAGGCTGGCTTTGAACTCTCGATCCTCCTGACTCAGCCTCCCAAGTGCTGGGATTACAGGCATGCGCCACCGTGCCCAGCTTTATTTATTTTTATGTGGTGCTGAGGATCAAATCCAGTGCCTCACACATGCTAGGTAAACTCTCTACCACTGAGCTACAACCCCAGCCCACCCCCAATCATTTTTATCTTTTATCTTGAGATAGGGTCTTGCAAAGTTGCTGATGCCATCCTTGAGCTTGCCTCAGCTTCCCTAGTCAGGGGGATTACAGGTTTGTACCACCACACTCCACTTAAAGAATTATAAAAATTAAGTTTCCTATACCTATCCCCCAGATCCCTGCTTACCTCCCTTGAAGATAACCATGGTAACCAACTTCTTGAAGAACATTCCATAGATAGTCTATGCAGGTCTGAATCATCATTCATTCAACAAACATAATTGACTGTTTACTGTATGTAAGTCTGGGTGTTTTAGATACAGCAATAAACAAAACAGATCCCTGTACTTGTGAAGTTTACATGCCAGGGGGTGACAACAGAAGATAAACTATGGACCTTTTTTTTAAGTATATTTATATTATTAAGAGATAGATACTACGGGGAAAAAAAGAAAATGTTGGGCTGGAGATGAGTGTGGGTGGGTAAAGGAGAGCCTAAATAAGAACTTGAGCTATTTTATTTTACGTTACTTTTGTTTTTGGTACCTGAGATTGAACCCAGGGGCACTTAAAAAATGGAGCCACATCTCCAGCCCTTTTTATTTTTTATTTTGAGAGAGGGTCTCATAAGATGCTTAGGTCCTTGTTAAGTTGCTGAGACTGGACTTCAACTTTTGATCCTCCTGACTCAGCCTCCCAAACTGCTGGGGTTATAGGCAAGGGGCACTGCGCTAGGCAAGATACACAACTGGGAAGTGCTAGTGCATGCCTGTAATTCCAGCTAATTGAGAGGCTGAGGCAAAGGGATCACAAGTTTGGGGTTAGCCTGGACAATTTCATGAGACCTGTCTCAAAATAGAAAAACAAACAAACAAACAAAAAAACTTTTTTGGATACTAGGGACTGACCCAGAGACTTCACCACTGAACTACATTCCCAGCCCTTTTTGTTTTATTTTGTGACAGGATGTTACTAAATTGCTTAGGGCCTCACTAAACTGCTGAGGTTGGCCTTGAACTTGCAATCAGCCTGCCTCAGTCTCCCCAGTGTTTGGGATCACAGGTGTGCCCCACAGCACCCAACTCAAAATTAAAAAAAAAAAAACAATTTTAAGGGCTGGGGGACATAGCTCAATGGTAGATCGTCCCTGGGTTCAAACTCCAACACTGGAAAAAAAACAAACAAAAAACTTAAGCTTTTATGCTGAATGAATGAGGAACTATTGTCTGGTATCAAACATGAACTAAGTTTTTATTTAAAAGGTTCATTACTGGCTGCGGTGTTGAAAAAAGACTTTAGAGAATAAGGGTAGAATATGAGAGACCTAGTAGGAGGCAAGGAGCACAATTTAGGCAGACACCTGGGCAGATCAGGTCAAACTAGAACAATAGTGGTGAGAAGTGACTAGATGCCAAATATACTCTTTTATATATATATATATAAATATATATACTCTTAGTATACTCAAATATACTCTTTTATATATATATATACTCGATATATATATTTGAGTATATAGTATACTCAAATATACTCTTTTATATACATATATACATATATATGTATGTATGTGTGTGTGTGTGTATATATATATATATATATATATATATATATATATATATATGGGGGATTAAACACAGGGGCCCTTAACCACTGATCCACATCCCCAGTCCTTTTTTATATTTTATTTAGAGACAGGGTCTCACTGAGTTGCTGAGGCTAGCTTTGAACTCATGATCCTCCTGCCTCAGCCTCCCAAACCACTGGGATTAGAGGCATACACCACTGCACCTGGTGGCAAGATGTTTATTCTTCATAGTACTCCGCACACTGCTCTCTGTATCTGCTTTTTTAAATTTTTACTTTATGTTTTCCAGTACTGGGGGTTAACCCAGGGCCTCATGTATGCTAGCAAGCATTCCACCACTGAACAACATCCCCAGCTCTATACCTTGCTTTTTCTTCCTTCATGTACTTTGTATAGGATCCAGATACCACTGCAGCATGTATTAGAGCTTGCACATCTTTGTTTATGGCAGCCTAGTACTCTATAGTACTTGACCTCAAGATTGTTTCTTATTCCTTGCAGCCCAGTACTCCTATTTATTTATTTACTTATTTGGTACTAGGGATTGGACTGAAGGTAATTTAACCATGGAGGTACAACCCCAGCTCTTTTTATTTATCATTTTGAGACAGAATCTCACTAAATTGCTTAGATCCTCACTAAGTTGCTGAGGCTGGCTTTGAACTTGTGATCCTCCTACCTCAGCCTCCACCCAGTCAGGAGGCTGAGGTAGGAGGATCACAAAGTTTGAGGTCAGCCTCAGCAACTTAGTGAGACCCTGACTCAAAATAAAAAATAAAAAGGGTTGTGGGGATGTGACTCGATGGTTAACTGCCCTGAGGTTCAATTCCTGGTACAGAGGAAAAAAAAAAAGAAGAAAGACAAGAAAAAGGGCTGGCAATGTAGCTTCGTGGTAAAACGTCCCATAGTTGAACCCTCAAAGTATAATTTTAAAAATATATATACAGCATGGCAAGGGTAATTATCTCATTTATCCCATGTTAATGTGAAAGAAACGGGCCCAGAAGTGGAGGTTAGAGAGCGTTCTTCAGTAGAATGATTATTTAGCGAACCCAGATTTTCAGATCTTGAATGCAGGCCTAGTGAGGTGGTGGTACTCCAGTTACTCACCAGGCTGAAGTTAGGAGGATTGCTTGAGCCCAGTAGTTAGAGACCAGCCCAGGCAACATAGTGAGGTCTCTTTTCAAAACAAAAAAAATCAAATTTAGAGCTTCTTCTAATCAGACTGTCCACCTCTTCTGAGCTGGTGTTTGTGTGGATGGTGGCCTAAGTTTCCTGGGAGGCCAAGTCAGGCAAGCCACCCTGGACAGACTGACCCAGTTTGCACAGATTTCCCACCTCAACCCTAAACTCCTCTTGATCGTGGCTTCTGGGCTAGGTTGGGACCAACTACCTCCTTTTCACCTAAACCACCTAGGCCAGGATGGATTTCCATTCCTCTAGAAGGAAAAGGAAATTCTCCAGCTTCTCCACAGTGTTCTCTTCCACATATTAAGCATCAGGTTCTGAGCCTGCAAACTACCACCTAGGCAGGAATAGGGTGTGTAGGGGAGGAGGATGTCACAGGTGGGGGTGGATAAGATAGCATCTACCTCTTGGTCCCTAGTGGACACAAGGGGTAGGGGAACAGGTGAGTAGGGATGGACAAGAGGGATGGACAGGCAAGTGACCCCCAAGTACCACAGCAAGAGGAAGAGAAGCCTGTTATCCAAGATTCCCTGTGGATTACATTGGATATATAGCCCTCAATGGCAGAACAAGAAGCAGGCAGAAGAGAGAGGTCACCACCAAGAGGTCTGAGTAGGGGTGCTCAATACACTGAATATCATAGTAATGATCTCAGGGCAGAGGGAGTGGGTCCCACCTTTTCCCAATTACACCAGGAGACATGCAGAAAAGGAGGGGGGGGCCTGGCACAGACTACGCATGCAGTGATTTGGGAGGCTGAGGCAGGAGGATTGCAAGCTCAAGACCAGCTTCAGCAGGAGGATCTCAAGTTGAAAGCCAGCCTCAGCAACTTAGCAAGGCGCTAAGCAACTCAGTGAGACCCTGTCTCTAAAATACAAAATAGCGCGGGGGATGTGGTCCGTGATTAAGTGCCCCTGAGTTCAATCCCCGGTATCCAAAAGAAACAAATAAAAACTGCCTCACCAATTTAGCAAGACCCCGTCTCAATACAAACATACATACATACACACACAAATAAGTAAGTAAATAGGACTAGGGACATGGTTCAGTTCAATCATCGGTACTAAAAAGAAAAATAAAGGAGAGTTGTAGCAAACATTGCTGGCGCCTTGCAGTGCAAACCCCAAGGGCCTAGGCTCTCATTTGCATTTCGTTTTCATGTGTTATTTCCCTCAATACACGTAAGTCCCCATTCCCCTTTTCAGAGGTTCTCAGACCAGATTTGGCGGCTTCAGAGCCTCCATACCCATATCTCCTGCCAATGACGGGTCCGTTACCCAGTACCTTTCCATCACGCGTCTCTGCTTTTTACCTACCCCAGCATCAAAGCAACGACCCTAACTCCTAGCAGGCTGGGTTCTAAAATCCAGGAGACCTGCGCCCCCTAGTGGCATGCCGGAGGGAGGCTGAGCGCCGAGGGGTTCTGTTTGGCCTTCTCTGGGACGTGGAGTTTTGGAAAATGTTCCCCCGAGCTTCCTGAAGCTAAATTTACCTCCCCTGGCCCTGGGGGGCGCAGAGATCCCGGCGGCGATTAGCACAGCGCAGCAGCCGGCTCCAGCCGAGAGGCCCGGAATAGGCGCGGAGTTATAAATAGTGCAACCCGCAGGTGTGGGGGGAGTCGGCGGGAGGGGGGTACCCCTGGCAGCCACGGCCCCTTCAGGTGGGTTGGGGGGTCGGGGGGGGGGATATGGGGGGTGGTGGGTGGGGGGGCTGCGGTCTGAGCGCCCCCAGCGGTTTCCTGGGCGGCGGGTTTTTCGAGGGAAGCGGAGGCAGCCAGGGGAAGCGGGGTGGGGTAGTGGGGAAGAGGTGGGCGCCTGGGGCAGACTGACGCTCCACTCCAGCTCAGCCCCTCACATTCCCAAACAGGCCCCCAGACCCACTGACTTTAGACCCCGCCTTGGCAAAGCCTTGCCTCTCTAGCCGCCAGAAGCCCTCTTTTGCCCAGGCTTTGCAAGTATCCAACTTCTGCTTCTACCCTTCTGCGCACGTGGCCCAGCCAGTCCAGGCAACTGGCCACCACTGAGTTGCTGTCCCCAGCCCCAGGTATATGGTCCTCCCAGCTGGGGCTTCCATCCTTCCCATGGCAAGCACCTCACTGAGTATTGACCCACCTCTTGCTACTTTTCCTGAAATATTAAGGTCTAACTGGTCGACTGAAGACTGAAATCTGAACGTGGAGCCCCTGCAGGCTCCTCACTTGCCCTCCAGCTCCCAGTTCCAGTCACCGGCCGGAGGTTGTGGGGAGGTACCCCCGGGGTTCCGCGGGAGGGGGCGGGGCCCCCAGTCAGCGTTCCTCTACTGCGGCAGCCTCGGGTTCGGCGCGGTAAGGGTCCAGAGTTGGGGAATAGGTGGGAATTGAATTCAAGTTGGGGTTCCCTCCTCTGAGTGAAGGAGCTATTTGTACCAGAAGAAAAAGAGACAGCTGGGGATGTAGCCCAGTGGTAGGGTGCTTGCCTCGCGTGCGCAGGGCTCTGGGTTCAGTCACCAGCACTGAAAAAAAAATTTTTTTTTTTTTAATAGAGAAATACGGGATGGGGGTCATTGCAGAACTAACGGTAGGTTCCAAGACTGCTGGGACCGAAGTGGGGAGTGGTAATCCAGCGCAGAAAGATTCGGAGTGGTGTCCTGCCAGACGCGTCCCCCAGAGGTGGGGGGGGGGGGGGGCGCGGGGTAGGACGAGCCTTTCGCGTCTTTGCTCTCTAGGGCTGGTGCCAAAGCACCCGCCGTTCTATTTGCCTCTGGAGGCCCTGAGCCACTTTTTTTCTCCCAACACCCCTTCCCCGCACCATCCTTTTCCTCGGTCATGCAACCTCCTCCCCGAAGCAGCGCCCTCTCGGTTTCACTTGTGCATCTGGCACTTACGCCTTGCCCCTGGCACGGTCCTTCCCCGGGCCAGCGCGACCCGACGACAGGAGCAGGGAAACCCCAAGCCTGGACCCCACCCGCTCCGGGACCTACGGACGAGAATCTGTCCCGCGGGGCCGAGATGAAAACCCGGAGCACTGACCAGCCTGGGGACCCTGGGGGGACAGAGACCATAGGAAAACCTGGAGCGGATTATTTGAGTCGGAGCGCCCCACGCCTGCCCTTCTTCCTATAGCCCCCCTAATTCTCCAGTGAGATAATGTCTGGGGTGGGGGGCTGTTTGGTTTGGCCTGGGCCCTCAGGAGCGCCTCACACTTTCCGCCCCTGGCTAGGGCGCAGGGCAGCGGCCCCGAGGCTGAGTCACGGCCGGGGAGAGCAGGAGCAGAGGGAGGGAGGGACCCGGACTCCGCCCCTCCCCCTGCGCGGGGATCCCGGGTCAGCCCGGGTGAGGGCCAGGGCCCCCCTGGCGCCGCCCATTGTGGTCCAACAGGTTGAGCTGGTGTCCCGCGGAGCCACCTGCTGGAAAGGGAGGGAGGCCCCCTGCGGAGGGGGTTGCGGAAGCGAAAGCAAGTCCGACCCGGTTCGGCCTGGCCTGCTGCTGCGAAGCCGAACCTAGCCCGAGGGAGCCGGATTTGATTCCGTTTGACACTAGTGGGAGGGGCCCTTTGGGGTGCGTAGCACCGCAGGCCCAGTTGGAAAAGTCCCATACAGGCTACCTTTCTCAGGGGGGCACTGAAGAACATATGCTGGTCCCCCCGCCAAACCCACACACGTAACCATCCTAAGACCCAGGCCCCCACCCTCGCCACCTGGGTCTCTGAGCGAATCCACGCAAAGACGTCCCTCCGCTGTGGAGACTCAGTTTCTCCACTTAGGGAACCGGCGGATGGAGGCGGAGAGCAGGAGCGTGAGCGCACCTCCCCCCTGCTCCTTGCGGACACGGCCCCTCCCCTCTGACAATGCCAAGGCCGCAGCGGGCACCGGCTGGAGCGCAGAGGCTTCTTACCCCCAGGCGCCGTTCCCTCCCCACGGGGCGCCATCACGCGTGGGGAGGGACATAGGGTGCCCGCAGCCTCAACTCCCCCACTCCTCCTGTGGCGGGGTGGGGCGTAGGGGCCGAAAGCAGAAGGCCGAGCGGCCCCCCTCCCCCGCTCTCCTGGGGCCCTGACCTGATTATAGCCCCTCACGGACCCCCCTCCCTCCAGACCCTAGGTCTTCACCCCCACCCAGCCTATCCTTAACCTCTCATACCCTTCCCTCTCGAGGTGCCGACCCTAAGGAAGCCCCTCTTGGAGGAGAGGGAGCCCCTAAGGGGGGTGCTCCATTCCCAGGCCGCTGCGGACACTGCCCCCTCCCCCCTCCCCTTCAGGTTTCAGACCGGCCCCTCGGCCCCGCCCCCTCCCCGGTTTCACGCAAGGCGGGACCCACTTGGGATGGGCGGGTGTTCAAGCCAATGGGCGGGCCGGGCGGTGAAGTGCAGGGGGCGGGGCGAAGCAGCAGCAGAGGGCTGGACGGGGGTCCGAGGCGGAGCTCGAGTTAAGGTGGACTGGGAGAGATAGGGATAGGAAAGCAGAGAGAGCGGGGTAGAGGGACCGCGGCAGGTGAAGGGAGATAGAAAGAAGGAAAGAAAGAGGGAAAAGAGGAGGGTGGGAAAGGCTCCGAGAGCAAAGTAAGAGCTTGGAGGAGGGTGGTGAAAAAGGAGGGAGGGACCCTTCTGCGCCTTACTGGGACTGGCTGGACAGAGGGGTTGAAGTTTATGTCCTTATTGGGCGGAGGGAGGGGGGCCTGGGGG
>JAJEJO010046415.1:0-10781 GCA_020662805.1 Glaucomys volans | reverse complement strand
GGAAAAATGAAAAGATGGTGCGGCTCAGAAGGAGGAAGTGATATTAGCCAAACATTAAACCTCTCCCAGTAAATCCTTTCCCAGGAACAATGGGCCCTGAAGGAAGGAGGTGGATACTGAATACTGGGCTCTAAACTTTGGCCTTCCCCCATTGCCAATTAGTCCTGAACAGAGGCACAGTAAATAGTGAAATTCTGGGAAACAATGAATCCCAGAGGAAGAAGAAGAGAACTGGATGGGATTTGAGTAGTCATCCCTCAGGATCTGAGCTCCTATCTCTCCCAGTAACAATGAGTTTCAAACTTTTTGCAACTGTCTTCCTGAGTTAAAATTATAACCTGCACAACTAGTTCCCAACTGTTGAATCAGCATGTCTGCAGCTTCCAATGATGAAACCACCCCCATTGTACCCCATAAAACTCAAACCTTCTCTGTAGCTAAAAGTCATTTTTGTACCCAGAAGATGAGCCCCGATGGTGCCTGAGTGTGTCTTCAAATGCATAAATGGCTTTGCTGAATCTGTTGAGGTCTGCATCCATCATTTTGTACTTACACCCTGACTGACCAGTTCTGCTTAGGGATTCTCTAAGAGAGGTCTTTGGATCTTTAGCAGCTGCATCCCCTTAAGGGGTTAAGATGCAAATGCTAGGCTCTCTCCTCCCATGTCTTTCATCACAAAAAATCTGGAGTCAGACCTGAGTAACTGCATCTTAACAAGTACTCCAATGAGTTTCCAGTACACAAATTTGAGTGCCACTTGTTTATTGAGTATGTTCAGTGGATTTTCTTTTTGAATCATTAATTGAAACAACTGGGTAAACACCATTCCCCTCCATAGATTTTGTAATAAAACTCAAACTAGTAACAATATGTGATTTTGGGGGTTAAGAAATCAACTTCCCTGGAAGAAAGGGACTTTCAGTATAAAATCATTGGAAAGGAGGTAAATTGCAAAACCTGTTGTAACAGTGTACTCTGATGCTTTAAAGACACTTCTGCCTGGAGCAATCAATTAATTTAGGAGTTTTATAATTTGCAAGAGATAGGGAAGAAACAGCATTTTACTGGGGCTAACTATAGTAGATCCTAAGCCTTCTTCAGGGGTGGCCTGTGTGAGCTTTTGGAATAGCTCATGAATGCTCTCCATCTTCCTTTCTGAAAATTCTCAGGAGGGGTGACACAAGACATTGAGTGCACCCCTCTTGTGTTCCTTGGTGCTCAGAATGGGACCCAGAGCCTCACACTATACTCCAGTCCCTGAGTCTTCTAAACTGAGCAATAGACCTTTCAGCTGCAGCAGGAATAAATCCCCTTTCCCATCCTTCACTTTATCAGGGACTCATTCAAGAATGGACTCTCCTGAAATGAACAATTCTATCGAATTGTTTCTAGATGGATTGGTGCCCCCACCCTTTATTCTCCACTTACATGACACTCATTTGCAATTCTGATCACCTGTTACCAGGACATAAAAACAGTGGAATTGGATGCTTTTTTCTAGAGTGTTCACACTGTGCCTCTAAATCAAGATCCCTGGCTCTCACTCTCATTTGAGCATTTACTATCTCATCTTCTCCAGCTTTTAAATTTTCATTACAGGTTTTTCTACAATACTTTCTTTTTGCCATTTAGTTTTTCTTATGCTCTGTGTTTAGGTGCTATTTTTCTGAGCTGTCTCCTGCTCTTCCCAAATTCCCATTATTCCACCATTGCCACATTCCAGGAGTGACCATTTTCTTATTTATTTCTTATTTCTCTCCACATCTAACATTAAAATGGAGCAAAAGAAGAATCCCAAACTGACAATGTGTGCTTTCCTTAAGATGCTGACCTTATACAACCCCCACTACTTGTTTTGCAGGGAAGCCAGGCAACCCTGCAGCAGCCAGTCATGTGGCGCCATCTGCTGGACACTGTTGGAAAAAAAAACCAGATTGAGAAGAAGAAAGGAAGACAAAAATCAGTCTGAGATTGCCAAGTGGCAGTCTGGACATTCATGCAAGAGTTGATGTTGATCTTGGGTGCGAATTCCATAGGGCAGCAGGCTAGAAACTCAGTCAGTGTTTCCATCATGTCGGTTTGAAGAAGGGAACTCCTTCTGCATTGAGGACCTGTCTATATTCTTAAAGCTTTCAACTGATTGATGAAACCCACCCACAGTATGGAGGGTTATCTGCTCTATTCAATTGGAAATGTTAATTACATCTAAAATACACCTTCACAGCAACATTTCAAAAATTTTTGTTACCAGAGATTGAACCCAGGGATGCTGGACCTATCCCCAGCCCTTTTTATTTTATTTAGAGACAGGATCTTGTTAAGTTGTGGGGCCTCACTAAGTTGTTGAGCTGGTTTTGAACTTGTGATCCTCCTGGCTCAGACCTCTGGGCCACTGGGATTATGGGCATGCACCACTGTGCCCAGCTTAATTGGGTTTTGACCAAACCTGGGCACCATAGCCTGGTCAAGTTGACACATAAATTGAAACATCACAATGTGAATTTGTTCATCATAAATTTTTGGGGGGGTGGTACTGGGGATTGAACTCAAGGGTACTTGACCACTGGGCCACATTCCCAGCCCTCTTTTGTATTTTATTTAGAGATAGGGTCTCACTGAGTTGCTTAGTGCCTCAATTCTGCTGAGGCTGGCTTTGAATTAGTGATCCTCCTTCCTCAGCCTCCCAAACCACTGGGATTATAAGCATGTACCACTGCACCCGGCTGTTCATCATAAATTTTTACAAATATATGGGACATCTAGTGTTTCTTTAATAGTATCCCAGAGATTTTGGTATGTTGTACCGGTTATTTACCTCTAAGTATTTTTTCATTTCATCCTTGATTTCTTCTTCTATCCATTTGTCATTCAATAGTGTATTAGTTAGTCTCCATGTGTTACAGTAGCTTCTATTTTTTATTTTATTGTTGATTTCTAATTTCATCCAAGAGCAGCATCTGAGAGTACAGACTCACTGAGACCTGGGAACCTGGAACTCACCTTGAAAAACAGCTCTTTCCAGTCCCCTCCAGGCCACTGTCTCTTGCCATACATCTTTCCTCTGGCCCCCAGGACATCTGACTCAGTGCTGAGCACCCTTTAGATACTCAGGGTACCTGAGGGGCCCATACCTGGCTCAGACCTTTCCAAGAAACTGCCCCAGGCCACACCTCAAGAGAGGGAAAAGCTTTACCATTGATAGACAGAACTCCTTGCATGATATAGTAAAAAAACTTAGGGGCAGACAAGTACCCCCTAAGCTGCTCTGGGGAAGCCCTCCACCACCACGTCCCTGGCCCCCATCATAATCTGCTTCACAGGCAATTCCTGATGCTATTATGGGTGTCTCAGCAGAATGCACAAGGGCTGATGGCACCTTCTGTCCCTGGGTCCCTTCTGAAAATGTTCACTGGGTACCACCAATGTCAGAAGGTCACACAGCATCTGCATTTTACCCCCAGGAAGTGCAGAGCCCTGTCCATTCAGAGGCACTTGGAATCATTTGTTTGTGTGTGGGGACCTCTGTAGGTCTCTAGAAGTCTCACTATTCTTAGAATCATCTCTGCTGGTCCCAGAAAAATGGGAGAAGAGACAGAGAAGAGAAGAGCAGGACAGGAACACATGTCCCAGGACAATTTCTCTGATGTTTCTTCCAGGTAGGGGATCAGGGATCCACTGGAATTCAGGCATCTTCTCAGGCTCTCCTGACTGGAATCCATGGGAAGAAGGCCATGACAGGTGGCACACCTCCTCCAGTAGCCGTTTCACCTAAGTGAGATCCTGTGACATCTGAGGAGATAGATACATTAATTAGCATGAGTCAATCTTTCCAAACCATTGCACCTCACAAATGTGTACAGTGATTTGTCAATTGAAAGTGACATCACTAAAAGCATACGTGCAATAAAAACTGCACACACACACACACACACACACACACCAACAACAACAACAACTTGGCTGTGCCTGTGTCTCAGCTGTCCACTGTCCTCGGAGTCACTTTGATTTTCTATCCCCGGGGTGTTCATCCTCCTTCCGTTGAAGCCAATGTGGTTTTCAGCCTTGGGCCTGTCTTTTGGTCTGGCATGCAACAGCAATGGCACAGTTGTGTGACACAGGTGACAATCCTCCTTGTCATCTGCTTTGAGCCATTGCTGTATTCAGCAGCACTGGGGAGCAGTGCTACCAGGGTTTTCTGGGGTCTCTTCTGGGAGTGGGGATCTAGGCCTTCAGGTTGCAGCGGGCAATGGCAGGCAGGCTGGCTGTTCTGCAGCCCTTCATCTTCCTCAGGCAGTTGGTCCTCATTGGGCAAGACCGGGAGGGAATGACAGGCAGGCACCCTGCCACTCCTCTTTGGGGAGAGTGAACTTGACCTGATTCATGCTCTTCTTTTCGACTGTGAAACCTGCCCCTGGTTTTTCTGGTGCTAGAGTATAAGACAGCAGGCCACTGTCTCATCAAATTTCCAGGTCCTCGAAAACAGCCAGGCGTCAAGTAGGCCATAACCCATGTTCTCCATGACAGTCATTACAGCAGGGCCTAGCTCCTTGGAGAGGGACTCACTGGACTCACTCAGAGAACACTGCTTGCCCTGGCTCAGTCAGGGGTGCCCCATGATTGTGTCGAGCATGGGCCTCCACTTGGGGTTCACAGTCAACATTTGAGCAATGAGACCTTGTGCAGCAGGGGACACGTGAGTGGGCATGTCATACCTTGCCTGCCAGACCCGCTTCCTCAGCTCCCACAAGGTGGTCACTTGAAATGGCAAGCATCCTATCATCATCAAATACAGGAGGACACCCAGGCTCCACATGTCCACCCTGGAACCTTCATTCTCTTGTGAAAGTCAGAGCTCTGGGGCCCAGTAGAAGGGGTGCCACAGATGCAACCCAGCCTCTCTGGCCCTGAACATGTGGCTCAGGCCAAAGTCACACAGCTCAATGTCTCCTTGGTGTCCATCAGGATATTCTCCACCCTCAAGTCCCTGTGCTTGATGTCCCTCTCGAGGCAGGAGCACAAGGCACTCGCCATCTGCCTGCACACCCTGCGGGCTTCCTCTTTCTGCAAGCCCATGGCCTCTGGGATGTGCTGCAGCTGCTGTCCCCCACCCACATGCTCCATGATCAGGTAGACATTGCCAGGCATCTCAATTGCACCCCATTGGGGTGCTCCACAGCCTTCTTTATCTTCACCTCAGACATAATGAGAATAGAGTCCTGCTTGCCCTTTTGTAGAACTTCCAGGGCCACCTCTGTCCCCATCAGGATGTGTCCAGCCAGCTTCATTGTGGCAAAGTTGCTCTGCCCAGTGTCTCTCAGAACCTGACACTGGGCCATGGGTTCAGTGACTTTTGACTTCAGTAGGTTATGGAGAGTGATATTTACCTGTTGAGGCAGAAGGACTGAACCCACTCCCTGGAGTCCACCTCTTCCTTTATTCCTTCCTTCCTTCTGTTTATGGAACTGGCTATTGAAATTGGGGCTTAACACATGCTGAGTGAGTGCTCTATCACTGAGCACCATCCCCAGCCCTTTTAATTGTATTTTGAGACTGAGTCTGTTACCCAAACTGGCCTCAAAATTGTGTTCCTACTACCTCAACCTCCCCAGGGGCTGGGATTACAGAATTATACCAGCATTCCTGGCTCAATAAAGGTGTGTGTGTGTGTGTGTGTGTGTGTGTGTGTGTGTTGCTGCAGATCAACAGGGCCTTGTGCATGTGACACAATGCTCTTCTGTAAAGGCACACATCCACCCATAATGTCAAAGCCTCATGGCCTGAACACCTCCTCAGGTTCCCACCTCTCAATACTGTTGCACTTGGATTGATTTTTGATCAAGGGCTTTTCAGGGATGTACACTTCCAAACCACAGCACCAGATATACAAGGGCTGAGGGACTTGGTCACCTTAGAGGTATCCCTCAAGTGGAAGTCCTTCCACACAAACTGAAGGACATTAGACAAAAATTTATGGCTGGATGGAAACAAAGAGTTCTGGTAAGGATAAATTCATGAAAACTATAAAAATGATTTAAATGATTAAAGAGGCTAATATAGCAAAAACTGCAACTATTAAGTCAATGTTACTGAACACACAATATATACACATGGAACTTTGTGACATCCGTAACTGAGGAGGGATGGGTTGGAGCTGCCGAGGAGCAGCACTGAAGTCACCTGCTGTTGATTCAGATAAACGAGGTATCAGTTTTGCATGTTGAATGGAACCCTATGGGAGCCTCAAAGAGACAGTTTAAGTACATGATTAGAATGAAAAGGACGGGGATTCAAATGTTTTACTACAAAAATCAGCTATGCTGCAAAGAAGATGAACATGCAGGAACTGAGGGACAGAAGAACTATAGGAAGTAAACAATGAAATGACAGAGATAGTCTTCCCTTATCAGGACAGGCTTTAAGTGAAAATACATGAAACCCTCCAATCCCAAGACAGGGAGTGGCAGCAAGAAGAGAAAACAGGATCAAATTTTCAATCTATAAGAACAGAGGAAGTTTCTCCAGCCCTGGCAGGATCTGGGGAACAGGTTATAGTCAGAGGGAATATCAAGGACAAAAGTGGTGGGCATAAATGGGCTTGGAGTGTAGGAAGTACAAGAAGGCCTGAGTGTGTGACCCCATGGATGGGCCAGCAGCACATGGAAAGCCAGGCATAGGCCAGATCAAGGTCTAATTGGGACCTGGATGTTCTTGATTCCCTTATGTGTATGAGGAAACTGAGGCCTAGGAAAGGTGAGCCATGATGTCCCTTCTCTCACACCCTGAGTCCAAAGGCCTCAGCCCCCAAAACATGGTAACCAGGTCAGACTCACACATATGTGAACTATACACCTCCTTGGTATTTATTGAAGATAACAATTGCAATAGACATAGATATCCAGACAGGCTGATTCAACATAAATAGTCATTCAGTGTGGTTCCCCTTCAAGGGCATCAGTATCAACAGTCACCAGAGGGTATCTCTAAAGCACCTAGTCAGAGGGATGCTTGGGTCATCTTGAATTGCCTTGAGTCTGATCTCTATAAAATGTTTCTACTTCCTGTGTCGGGACAGAACCATGATCCTCCAGAATGCCCCCCACACAATCTGAATCTGAGTGGAGAGAAGGAAGCATACAACAGAGCCCAAAGGGAGCCCTCTCCCAGCTGGGACAAGAACAGCCCGTTCTAGACACCGTGGTTCACCTCAGACCATCCCTTGGCATTTGAGGAGTTGAGTCTCCTCAGTGTGGAAAAAGAAATAAGAGCAGAAGGAAATGGATGTTAACTGAATGCTACTGAATTACATACTCTCTAATGATCTGCCTCACTTATGTGCTCCACTGTCCTTGAGGCTAATATCTTGGCTCCCATTTTGTCATGGGGCAGAAATTCACTTTATTTCATGGGTTTATGTGCCCATGGGGGTTAACACAGAAATGCACACAGTGGGTGATGAATAAAGACACTTGAAAAAGCAAGAGCTCTGAAGCTTGCAAAGTTCAGTGTCATAGCCACAGTTGCAACAAGGGTAAGTGAAAGAGAGTGGATTTGAATTGTGAATAATTTTAATCCAATGCATCCACATTCTATAGTCTTCAAGCCTCCTGCTATGGTTTGGATTTTAAAGGTCCCCTTAAGCTCATGTGTTGAAAACTTGTCCCCAAGGAAGTGATATTCAGAGGTGGGGTCCTCAGATAGATGATTTGATCATGAAGACTGTACCTACATATATTGATTAATCCATTGATGAATTTGCAGTTTAATGCACAATGGTGGAGACATTACCAGGTGGGGCCAATGGAGAGAAACAGGACAATGCAGGCATGCTCTTGAAGGGTAGGCTATGTTGCCAGCACCTTCCTCTTTCTCTCCCTCTCTCTCCTTTCTCTTTCTGCTTCCTGTCCACCAGGAGATGATTAGCTTTCCTCCATCTCCAGTTCCCTGCTGTGATGTTCTGCTTATGAAAGTCCCAAAGACTGGGGCCAAAAACTCATGGACTGAAACCATGAGCCAAATAAATATTTCTTTTTCATACCTTGTTTACAAAGGTATGAAAGCAACTGAAAGCTGAATAACATAGAAAACAAGTAGAAAGAAACGGGATCATTGTTGTGTCAGCGCCTGCCCATGTGGTTCAGAAGCCTTTGTGGTTCAGAAAAATTTGGAAAAGTTGGAAGCACCAGGGTAACAAAAGTGTAGAGTTCTGTACTGGGAGCCGAAGAGGTGGCTTTGGTGGTGGCTGAGAAGAACAGAGAGCTGATAAGAATGCAGGTAGGTACTGCTGGCTGCTTTCATGCAGGTTTACAGAATGAAATAGGAGCAAAAAGCAGAGCAGAAAGATTTTTTAAAATGTGAAGTTGGCCAGAAAAGTAGAAGGTATGAAGTTGAGACCCAGGAAGGCCTGGATGCTGAAGGAAACAAGTACTTGGCACTGGGATGCTAGGAATGCTGTTAAGGACTCCTCAAGAACGGGTCACACCCCTCCATCCCACTCAAGGTGTAAGAGTGTGAGCTCATTTGAAAGACGGTTTGGGGAAGAAAACCTCAGGCCACCCAGTTGGCACTGGGTAGAGAGTTACTGGGTAGAGAATAGGTAGAGAATCGCGGACCTAGGGTGTGTTTCCCACGGTCCAGCCGGTCAGGCACTCAGAGGCTGTTGCAGCCACCGTCCAAGTGAACCCAGGCATTGCTCCCACAGGGCAGGCTCTGAGTGCTCTCCATCATGCTCCTATCATAGGTATTCAGAAAGCATGATAGTGTGGGGCATGGTCAGAATCCTTGGGGAAGGTCCATAACAGTGTGATTCAAGAAGCAGTGAAAGTCCACCACTTCATCCCCTGCCATCATGTTCTATTGGGCCGCAGCCCAATCCAATGTAGCCAAGTAAACTTGGATAGAAAAAGAAGCAATGCACAGATACCATGACCCAGATCAAGCCAATGGCATTAGCCAGATACTGTGATCATGTACCTTAACCAAAGACATTTCAGAGATAGCATAACCAGGCACTGAAAAAGACAATGCCCAGATACGATGACCAGATACACATAAGAGACATAATCCAGATGTCATGAATAGATACAGTAAACAGACACAGTACCCAATGCTCTGACCACCAAGCAAAGACACTAACAAGATATATATCAGCTACCACATCCAGAGACATTAGCCAGATTCCATAACCAGGTATAGTAAGTAGAAACAAAAACTAGGTACCATAACCAGGAATAATAACCAGAAAAAAAATGTTAGATACCATGTCCAAGTAATGTAATCAGAGACAAAACCCAGATTCCAGGACCAAGTACAGTGATCGTAGACATTAGCTGGACACCTCGACCTGATCCAGTAACCACACAGTACCAGACATCTTGATTAGCTATAGTAACCTGAGACATTAGTCAAATACCATGTCCAGGTACAACAAGCAAACCTTACCCAGATATTTTGATCAGGCATAGTAACCAGAGACATTAGTCAGTTACAGTGACAAGGTACCATAAAAAGAGAAAATATGCAAATTCCATGACTAAGTACATCATTCAGAGACATTAGCTTAACAACATGACCAAGTAAAGAACAGAGAGATAATACCCAGATACCATTACCAGATACAAAAAACAGAGATTTTAGCCAAATATTGTGACTGTGCATAGTAACTAGAGACATTAGCCAGGTGCCACACTCAGGCACATTATACAGAGAAAACATCCAGATACCACGAATAGGTATAGTATCAAGAGATCTTAACTAGTTCTGTTACCAAGTTCAGTAACCAATAACAATACCCAAATACTATGACCAGGTATAGAAACTAGAGATGTGAGTCAGATACTGTCAACAGGTATAGTAATCAGGGACAATAGCCTGATACTGTAATCAGGTACAGTAACCAAAGACCATAGCTTGATTCTGTAACCAGGCACAGTATCCAGAGACAACAGCCACATGGTAGATACCATGACCTGGTACAGTATCCAGAGACATTAGCCCAATACCAGGTCCTGGCACAATATTCGGATATAATACCAGATACCATGACCAGTTAGATTATCCAGAGACATTAGCCTTATACCATGACCAAGCCCAGTAACCACAGGCATTAGCCTGATAACCTAACCCACACGTAATATTCAGAGACATTAATCAGATACCATAACCAGGTATACTAACCAAGACGTTAGCCAGACACAGTGATGAGGTACAGTAGACAGAGGCATAAGCATGATACCATGACTTGTGACATAACCTTGGCCCAACACCATGCACAGGTACATTAAAACAGAGACAATACCCATAAACTGACCAGTTCCAGTCAAGAGACACATTAACCAGAAGCTGTAACACAGTATGGGAAACAGACCTTAGCCAGACACTGTGGCTGGGAACAGTAACCAGCAATAACAACCAGATTATGGGATGAGATTCACCAGGACAAGACAGAGTCACCAGAGACATTAGTCAGATCCTTGACCAGATACAGTTAGCAGAGACATTAGCAAGATAATGTGACCATGCACAATATACAAAGACAATCCCCTAATATTGTGGCTAGGCACAGTAAACAGACATAACAACCTCATGCTGTGACTAGGTATATTAAATAGACACCTTAGCCAGATAGTCAGGAACAGTATCCAGAGGCAATAATTCTATACCAAGTCCTGTTGTCACGAAAGGTGATATTACATATCATGACCAGGTGTATTAACAAGAAACATTAGACAGATACCTTCACCAGGTACTATACCCTATGCAGACTTTATGCAGATATCTTGACC
>JAJEJO010046411.1:0-26818 GCA_020662805.1 Glaucomys volans | reverse complement strand
GCTTAACTATGTTTTCTGGGGACATAAATAACATTGAAATTAAAAATTGTGCTTCCATGCCAATATTAAAGTTCCCAAATAAAGGCCTTGACCCCTCCAGCATTTGTTAGGTCTAATTACAGGAACAACTTCTCAGTTTTTCCACCTAGTGAGAGATTGATTTCTATTCATTGACATGTTCCAGATGCTGCAACATTTGTTCTGTGTTAATCTCCTTTCAGTATTCATGTCTTTTGTTTCTCTCATAGAAGCACCCATCCCCCAGATGACTTTACAACCTGCTCTTCCCCAAGCAGACTTCTATGCTGGACCCCTCAATTGACCAGATTTCTAAAAAGGAGCTCAACTGCTTGCCCCCCACTTCGCCCCCTTCCAGCTCAGAAGCAGCCAGAGCGGTCTTCGCCCACTTTCCTTACAGCAAGCAGTTAAGTTCCTAAACCACCTCAAGCCAGCACCACCACAGGGACCAAATTGGAATGTTGCTTTTATGCTGACCACTCTGGAGTGGTCATAGAATCTATGGCTAAGTTAAGAAAACACTTGGAGGAACGACAACTTGAACGAGAGACCCAAAGAGGATGGTTTGAGTCTTGGTTTACTCAATCACCCTGGCTGGCTGGTCCTTTGGTTATTTTGCTTCTGATTTTAACTATAGGACCCTGTATACTTAACAGGATCATAGGCTTTGTACAAGAAAGGATAAGAGATGTTAAATTAATGATAATTAGACAACAATACACAGCCCTGGGTGACTCAGATGGTCTCTAGGATTAGAGACGGGCCAAGAAAAGGGGGGAATGTAAGAGTCGCTCAGGCTAAAGGACATGAAAGAGTTAAACGGTGGGGAAGAGTTAACTAAAAGAGGCCAGAAAATGGCCCAGAAGAGATAATGGGACCCCTGCCTGCGTCCTATTGTAAATCTGTGATTCAGACTGATAAGGGGAACTGAGCTTGGGAGCTAACCTTGTGTAAACATCACCAGGTTGTTAGTAAAACCATAAATTGCTCAGCTAACCTTGTGTAAATATCGCCTAATTGCTAGTAAATTCATAAGTTGTGAATCCATAAGTTGTGAATCCATAAGTTGTAAATCCATAAGTTGTTCACCCAGGGAAACTGCTCGTTTGCTTATTGTTATAAAAAGCTTGCCATACTTTGGCTCAGGGCTCTCTGCCTCAGTCCTGCTGTTAGGACATGTAGGGAGCCCCAAGCATGCTTGGACAATAAACCCTGTGCGTGTTGCATGAGAAGGTCTCTTGGAGTCTTCCTTCGCGGGCGGTAGGTGACTCGACCCTAACAATACAAAGCAATTCCAAATCCCTTTATTTACCAATCCATGAAAACACCAATAATGCTAAACCATGTTACCCCATGGAATTTAAAGTGTAATACATTAACTCTAATTTACTTATTTTACTGTAATAACCAAGATCAGACAAGTATCTTGAATAGTATTTGCCATCTCTTTCCTGTGGAAAAGTCCTAAAAAAAAATTGATATTACACATTTTATAGACATCAACTTTTTTAAATTGACCACCTTGAGATTTGTGAGGTTAGATATATTCTACCCTATTTGTGAGGTTAGATATATTTAACCTTCATTTATTTACTGAATTTAAATTGAACCTTCTTAATCCTTCATTTATTTACCAAATTTAAATTGAACCTTTTTAATCACACGAATCAAATATACCTGGATCCAGTTTTTCTTTTAGCGCTGTTAACCTCTAATACCATGTACATGAATTTTGGACACAATATACACTTAAACAAAGGCCTTGTAAGTTTTTCTCCATTGCAATGTAACACCATGTTCAAAAATCTAAGCTGAGTACTTGGCAGGCCGCTATTTTATAAACTCAACAAGTATTCTCAAATAAAACACTCTTATGGTTTTTTTTTTTTTTCCTTTGGGTGGGAAATTGGTCTCCTACTGGAGTTTTTGCTTCCTCTATTGTCATTTCAATGTAAGTTCTGCTTGAGATTTGGTTCCAGCAGAAACCTGATATCTCAGGCTCTTATCAGGACAGGGTTTGAATGCTTAAGAGCTCTGTAACGGGCTTTTGTTATTCCTCCTGGGTGGAGGCACATGTCATTTACATATTGTAAAACAATTTGCTGTGGGGGTTTTGTAACACTGGGGTCGGGGGTTGGACCTGGTTCCTCCTCCCCCTCTGGAGGGCGAGAGAGCGGCTGCCCCTAGCCATCTTCTCCCTCCCTCGGCCCCTGGCTTTTGGCAGAGTTACCTGAGTCTCCAGGGATTGATAACAGCTCGAGCAGCATTTAAGTCGGGTCTGGCCTTTGCCCTCAAACCAGTGCAGCCTCTCCTAGTTCCTGAACTAGCTGAAAGGCAATGCTTAAGCCATAATCCAAATTTGAATGTAAGACACCCGGTCCCAAGGGTGTGGCCGCCCAATGCCCTAAGGGCACCAATCAACCTTGAAACCGCCCTTGGCTACCAGTCAGCCACCCACCTGGGCCTGGGTGGGCCATTTTGATTCACAAAACTTTAAGTTACACCCTTTAACAAAAGCTCCGTAGTCAGCGGCACATTCTTGGAAGTCCTGAAAAGTATCTACAAAACAAGTCAGAACAGTAGGACACATGGTTGACTGATTCTGTCCCACAGTAGACTGTCCTGAAGAGAAATGCTACATAGAAAGCAAAGCCAAAACACAGAAAACACACATGGCCATGAACCAGACTAACAAGACAAATACAGAGAGACAACAACCAGAGTAGGCCCTACGGGAAGGCCTATTAGATTAGGTCACAGGCCGGCCCCAGGCAGCAGCCAGCCCCGGACGGCAGCTGCCCATCAGCCACGCTGTGGTGGAGTGGTAGCCCCAGACGGCGGCTACAAGTCAGCCAGCCATGCCATAGTCGAGCAGCCCAAGCCCCAGGTGGCATGGGCCATGCCAGCAGCCAGCCACACCATAGCCAAGCAGCCCAAGCCCCAGGTGGCATGGGCCAAGCTGGCAGCCAGCCATGCTATCGAGCAGCCCAAGCCCCAGGCAGCATGGGCCATGCCGGCAGCCAGCCACAGGGCAGCTGAGCAGACTGGGCCTGGACAGTGGCTACCAGCCGGCTAGCCACGAGGCAGGCGAGCAGACTGCCCTGGACGGTGGCTCTGCCTTAGCCACCCACTCAGCCCAGACCAGACTAACAAAGCAAATACAGACAGACAGACATTGGCCGACAAGATTAGGCCCCATTTGGCCTACCAGATTGGGCCCATGAGGGACCCACCAGACTGGACCCCATGGGGGGGGCCCACCAGGAGCCAGGAGCGATGTCTCTCCCTGACCTGGGACTGGTGTAAGCGGCTGCGTCCAGCCTGACCACGTCCCCCAGATACAGAAAGTCGACTCACCAATACAGGATACCAGGTGGCTTCGTCCAGAAGGGCATCCTGACAATGGGCTGGGGTCCCCCCAAGAGTGAGGCTGAGGCACATCTCTCAGGAGCTCCCCTCTACTCAGGGTGGAGGCTCCCAGGCAACCATCACAGGAGGTCAATTTAGGCGTGAGGGCTTGGAGAAATTAAATCTCAGTGGGGCCTCCAAATGTTGTACCCAAAGAAAATAAAATCATCCAAGCTGATCACGTAAAGTCAAAAGAAGCCTTTATTTTAGCTGGCCAGCGGCGACCTCCCTTACTCCTAAAAGCGGGGTTCTGGGGGATCGCGCCTAGTTGTGTCATTGCCAACTTTTATAGGGCACAGGACAGGATTAGGGCAGGGCTATAGGGTGCGGGAGGGTTTAGGGTTGGGCTGTAGGCAGGGGGGATTAGGGTGGGGCTGACTCTCTCTGGTGGCACTGGAGAATCTTTCTGGGAAGTAGAACAATCTTGGCTGGAATAATCGCTTCTGCATCTACTGCAGCAGTGGCATTGCACCAGCAGGCACAAACAGCCCAATTTCTTCAACAATTTCAAAAGAATTTTACTGAGACCTGGCAAACTCAAGTACACATTGCTCAGGAAATTTTGAGTGAAGTTCAACAATTAAAAGATTCTGTTATATGGCTAGGTGAACAAGTACAAGATTTACAATGGGCTCAGAGACTCCAATGTCTTTTTAACATTACCCAATTTTGTGTTACTAGAATTCCATACAATGATACTGAGATCCAATGGCAAAATGTAAACAATCATCTAATGGGACTAGATCCTTTCCATAATGCCTCTTTAGATGTGCTAAAATTGCAATCTCAGGTCCTGGCCATGGCCCATGCAAAAACACCTACTCTTGATAATGAAGAAGTTTGGGGCAGTTTAGCTGAAGGAATTTCTTCTCTGAACCCTTTTAAATACTTTTCTACACATGTAGCCAGATTACTAGTTATAACTGTACTATTAATTTTATTTCTGTTCTTATTTTGCATAATTTGTCGAGCAGAATGGAAACAATTAAAGCGCCAGGAAACTATGATTCCAAGGCTAGTCATGCTTTCTATGCTCCAAAAGACCCACTTCTGGGATCATGGAAAGTACTCCCTTAAATTGAATAGGGCCTCTGACTAAAGACAAGAGGGTCCCAACTACATTACCTACTGAAATAATTCCCTTGGTATTAGCAAATCAAATTAATCATCACCCTTCTTATAACTGCCTGATTTCACTGCATTTGTAATAACCTTTCCCTGCCTCTCTTAATTTTATATAGGAACAATTTCTTAAAAAGTTTACCTGCACAGCCCCAGAAGCTTCCTGGAACACAAGGATGCCATTCTCCTGCTCACCTCCTGACCCACTGAGACCACCAAGGGGAACTCCACCTATGATGGCCTCAAGACCCCCTCCCCCACACTCTGCCCCACCAGGGTTTCCATACTGTGTTCCAGAACTCTGAAAGGAGGGCTCCCCCCACCTCTTTGCCCCTTCTCAGCTCGAAGCAGCCAGATCTAAATTTGCGGCACCCTGTTTCCCTCTCCCCTTTCAGAATCTGGAATGAAGGGTTATGGAAAATAATATAACTATAAAATAACTCCCCAAGAAAAATGAAGGGACGGTGTGGCTTGAGAATCGGGAAAGGAGACTGATCAACCATTAAACCTCTCCCCAGTGCATTCCTGACAACAATGGGCCCTGGGGAAAAGGGTGGACATGGAATGCTAGGCCCTAAACCTTGACCTTCCCCAGGTCAACCTAGTCCTGAATGACATTGGGCAAGATTTGAATACTCATCCTTTGGCATCTAATTTTAACCTGTACGGCTGGCCCCTAATGGTCACAATTGCACGTCCACAATGATTACATCATCTTCCTCCTACCCTATAAAATCAGGATCCCCCTGGAACTGACAGCCATTTTCCATCAGGAAAGTGGACCCGAATGGGGCCATTTTCCATCTGGAAAGTGGACCCAAATGACACCCGACCCGGTGAAGGAATAAAGGCTTCTCTGAATCTGTCTAGGTCTGCCTCCCGTTTTTTCCTTTTTGCACTTACACTGCTTATCTTACTTTTAAACACTAGGGTTTGAAGATGAGAAGAGGGGAGTTAGGAACCTTCTAGCTATGCAATGAGCATGAATTACTTTGATAACTAAAATGTATATCAACCTATAAAATGAAACTAATACCTACTTGTGTTTGAGAATCTGAGCCTTGCATGAAAGTGAAAAAGAATATTTGATACCCACAGCTCACTGATAACTACCATTGACATTTTTAAGAATTTCCTCCCATCTTTTTCCTTATATGCATGGACATATATATTTGGAATAAAGATGCAATTAAGCTTTGAGAAATTGTGTTGCCTGCTATATCACTCACCATTTCCACATATGCATTTCCCCAGGTCATTAAAATTTACCCTGTTATCATGCTAAGAGGTTCTGGGATGGGTGTCTGCCTGGCCTTTCCCTAATGCTATGCAGAGGATTGGTGAGCTGCTTTGATTGACAGGCCCATTCCACATAGGACCCAACACCTCAACCCTCTTCCCTATTGTATGGAATAGAATTTTAGTGTCCTTCACATAGTAGGTGGTCAATAAATATTTGCAAAACAAATGAATAAAGAGAAGAGCTAAATAATGTAAATGGTTTTAAGTATTCACCAAACATTAGCTGCTGTGAAAACAGCCCCACCCAGGTCAATGTCCCTGGCTGCCTCTATATTCTCATCTTTGGTAAACAGTGGTGGACATCCTGGCTGACACATCTGCACATAATCCCAGGATTCCATGTCCACTCCTCAAAGCCACTCATTTCTTCTCTGATACTCTGAGTCACTCCAGGATGGAAAATCAGATCTTCATTTCTGAGCTTGGCTTTGAACACAACCAAAACAAATCCATGTCCTGGCTGGTGTCCCCATCAGGGGAGTCAGCACTCCAATATGGCAGTAGCAGCAAACACCCAGCACCCATACAAACCCCAGGCCTGGCCAGCACCTCAGAATTGATATGGCCATGTGCAAGCAAACCTGGAGTCTCCCTGGCGGTGGACCTCTGGGCAGTGGTGGAAGTGGTAGTAGCAGGAGTCCGTGGCAGCAGGCAGGGGGTCAGCAGCAGCAGTGGTGGCAGTGTTGGCTGTGGCTGCAGCTGCAACAGCACCCAAAGAGGAGACGTCCAGTTGACCTCCAGGGAGTGTCAGCAGCAGTGTCGGTGGTAGCAGTAGCCTGGGCAGCACTGTAGTTGGCAGCCAGCTGCTGAGGCATTGTCAAGGGCAGCAGACCTCCAGGTGACAGTGACTGGGACAGCATCAACAGCAGCAGCAGCAGCACCCCCCCCCAAAAAAAGACCTCTGGTCACCTGTGGTAGTGGCCTCAGGGGAAGCCATGCCCCAGGAGAAAACCTCTGGGTGACGGTAGTGTTGCCCACGCAGCAGAGGAGCCCAGAAAAGACCTTCGGGCATCTGCAGCCACATGAGCAGCAGTGGCACCTGGAGAAAACACCTCTGGGCATCTGCGGGGCAGCTGTGCCCCGCCCCACAGAGAAGACAGCAGCAGTGTCTGCGGTGGCCTGTTTGGTGCATCTTAAGCCTCTCTCTGGTCTATACTCAGGATAAAGATCACATTTTCTTATTTCTTCCTTCCTGGGGAGACACCTCACCCTACCCAGAGGAGGATGGGCAGTAAGTTCAGATTTCTGTTACTTGCCACCTAGAATGCTGACTGATGCACCTACTATGCATAAGGTGCTTGTGAGTATAGAAGATAATATGACACCTTCCATCCCCATGCTCTCACTTCTGGCACACTTGCAAGGAAGTTCAGAGCATTTCCCTGGGTGCTTGGTTATGTAGAATCTTTCCTCCTTTAGTCTCCCCAAAAGCAACATCTCATTAGAATTAAGCTGGGACAGAAGGGCAGGGGAATAATGACCCAACAACTGATATGTGACTGCTCCACCCCCATTCTAGAGACTAGAGACATAGCCAAGCTTCATCTTTTGGGCCTCATTAGAATTTGGCTAATTAATAACTGAGAAAGCTGTTTGGATTCCACAAGCCTTTTATAATGTGCCTCATTTAGACACAATGGACTCAAGATTGCCTATGGCATCCTCAAGAAAATTTAAAATCCAGTAGGCAGTGAAAGTGCCTCTCTGTGGTTTTCCTGTTACTTTTATCTTATTAGGAATGCCAATAGCAGCTTACGCATGGCATCTTGGATATAGGTGGTTAACCAGGGAAGGAAGGCCTCTCCATTTTCCTGTGTCCACAGCATGATTTTTTGGTCTTTTCTCCAGTGCGCACTGGTTCCTTCTGCATGATGTCATTAAACATTTGCCAAACACAGGAGTTGGAGGGCTCCTGAGCACATGGAATAGCTCCTAAACATGAAGCCACTAAGCAAAAACAGCATTCATTACTCTCCAGCTCAACAATAGAATCTTAATTGGTATTTGTCTAATCCTTTCTTTAGACAAGCAGGTTTCTGGCATGTCAGAACTGGGCAGGGGTTGGTACCCTCTGGGGGAGCAGGCAGTACTGAAAGATGGTAGTATGTGACTGGAAGGGGTAAGGCATGGCTCATGATAACCCTTCATCAGGCTCCTTTGTTGCAAATAATCAGAGTATCTCTATCAAGTTTAAAAGAGTAAAAAGACTTTTATGCTATGAATAAGTTTCAGGCATCTCCATGAGGGTCAAAAATCATGATCAAGGATTATATTGCCAGCAATAACAATCAACCCCCTAACACTTCAGTGGCCAATTGCTACCACTGTGATACACACACTTCATTTGAAGTGTTTGAAATTACACCCTGTAAGGAATCTGAGGGCCTTCAGGGCTGCTCAAGGAGGAATATAAGACCATCAGGAGCTAGGCTAGCATTATTGAGTGGTGCTTGAACTTGACTGCATGAGAGGAGGTGTCCTCACAGTGCCAGACGATCCAGAGGTGCCCTCCCACAGGCCACCATCCAAAAGGGAGGAGAAGGGAGCTGCTGGAAGAGAATGAGACCAGATGGGATGGCTTTTATGTCTAGCCAGCAATGCTCAGCAGTTCAAGAGGAGCCAGAGTCGGAATCTGCAAAAGGCGATAGTAACCACTGGGATCAACATGGAAGAGCTGATTTCCCTGAATGGTCTTCAAATGGCAAAAAAATCCATCGGTTTCGGATGTTTTAAAAAACAAATAGCTACATAAAACTTCGAATTTGGGGATCAGTGATAGAAAGCAGCTTAGCATCCACAAGGACATGCATTCTGTCCCCAGGACCAGGAAAAACTAAATTTGGTCCCTTGGGTTTTTGACTTAACAACTCTCAACATGCAGTGAATAAATAGACAAGAAAGGACCAATGTACAGGAGAGCTTTGGGGGCTCAATATAGAACAGCTCCCCTGGAAAACTGCATGTGTCTGCTACTGTGTTTCCCCAAAAGTGGATTCCCCTTGTACTAGCCCACCCACAGTGCTCATTCTCAAACTGGAGTCTTCTGTAGGTGAATCAAATTGGTGGGACTTGGTTCACAACTTACCAAGGGCAGGGAGAGTGGACTGCCCCAGTGCACAGTTGGTAGATAAATTGGAAGCAATGTAATAGTACTGAGGCATAACTCACTGGTAAACTGCTTGCCGAGAATTCATGAGGACCATATCATATATGGTATGCATATATTATACATATAATAAAAATAACTAAAATCAGTCTGTTTTAAATTATTGCCATGAACTGGTAATTCTAATCCATGACAGTGATAAACTATACCTTCCAGGTGAGGCATAACATGCTCAGCCCTCTTCCTAGCTAGCACCCTGAATTAGTTCATGTTTCTGTGCCCAGCTATTAAGGAAAAGTGCTCCTGTCAAATGGGGTAATATCAGAACCTACCTGATAGGGTTGCTGTGAAAAAAATAAATCAAGAAAATATAGACATCTATTTTCCCTAAATTGAGCTTGACACTAATCAAATCCAAATCCCAGCAAGTGTTTGTTTCAGTGGACATTTAAAAGACATTTCTAAAATATCTGTGGAAAATCAAAGAACCAAGGCTATTCCAAGAAGAAGAGAGTCAGGTGATTTTCTCAACTGGATATCAGGAGTTCTTCATAAATGCAGGGTAATTAATGGAACATTCTTAGATACAGGAAGGATACAGTCAGTGGAACATAGAGTTCATAAGCAAAGTCACACATTTGGATTTGTAACAAAGGCGTCCCCGCAGAGCAATGGATAAACAATGGCTTTTTAAATAAATGGTGTTAGATCAACAGGACATCCATATGGAAAAATGACAGCCTCAGTCTCTACTTCATGTTATGCACAACAATGCATTTGAAGTGGATTACACTTCTAAATGTGAAGGAAAACATGATAAATCTTGAAAACCACGTTCAGGAGAACATCTTAAACTCAAAATAGGCGAAGATATCTTAACCAAAGACACAAAGGAATGGGGCAGGTGAAGCCTCATAGTGCAGCTGGTTCAGAATAAGGGAGACTCACAAATCAAACCCCTTGTCTAGGTCTGGCCTCTTAAAGCTCCACTCCCTCAGAAAGAAACATTTTAAATCTCCAACGGTTCTGCAGGAGAAGAGAATTTCTCGTGATGCAATTCGTGAAGAGAATTTCTTCATGAGAAGCATTGATGTCCAGGCTGCTGTTAGAGACACAGTGACTCTACTTTCACATACAGTGATTGCTTCCTATGGGCCAAGCTCTATGCAAACACTGTGCCATCGTTTTCTAATTTATCCACATTTCATCCAGTGGTTGATGCCTGAGAGTCAGTCTCCATGGAAACAACCACACAAGAAAATCTATCTTTTAATCTCTCCCAAATATCTTTTCCTTCAATATCTGAAATTTTTAAATTATAAAACTAAGGTACAAATAATCAATCATGAAATTGAAGTTTTAATGAATGCTTCCTTGTTTTGCTCAATGAACAATAAACCTTAACATCAGGTGGATGATTATAATTTTTAAAAAATATATTTCCTTGCATTTCCTTACAAAATATGAAATAGACACAGTGTGTGTTGCAATTCCTATTTTCCAAATGGGTAACCTGAGACAAAAAACCTGTCTATTAGAGTCTAGAATCAATACTAAAATCATAGTATTTGATATAAATATGATTAAATAAATCATATTTAACAATAGTCAAAGGGCTGGTTGGTCATTTCTGCAGGGACCTTCTTGAGGGAAGATCTGGCCGAGGTAATCACAGAGGGCAAGGCAGATAGGAACTTGGCCTTCGTTTCAGTTAGCTAGCTCTGGACCTCCTCACTTCATTTCTAAACTGGTCCTCCTGCCTACAGATTTTCCCCATTCCACACTTCACATAGCAACACTCTCAGATTCACCTTTCTGTGACAGAGTTCTTATATGCCCCCAAATCCCTTGCCCAAAACCCATCCACAGCTCCCAACCCCAACCATGCACCCCTAGTAGAAATAGAATTGGCTCAAATTTTGACACAAGCACTTACTGATGAAGTGATTTTTGTTCAACTTACTTAACTTCTCTAAATCTCAGTTTTCTCATCTAGAAAATGGGGACAAACCTAGGGCTGACAGAGTAAAAATGACATTTAAATATATAACTGCCTTAATTGATGTGGTAGTTTTAAAGACAGACTGAAACACCTGGCTCAGTTAACTTAAACCTTTCTTCTTTCTTTCCTTTTTTCATTCTTTTCTTTTTAACGTTTTAAATCCCGCTTTGCACAAAGTTCTGTGCTAGTCTCACTGGAGGAGGTCCTCTGAGAAGTTCCTGGAGAGGGAAACCTCAACTCAGGACAAGTGGGGTTCTTGATGAATGTCACAAATGTGAACTTAACATATTTTGTCCCATCCTCTCATAAGAACACCTATAAAAATTTAAATAAACATGTCCCTTATGGTAACTTTGAAATAATTTTTATGTTGACAGAATTGAAAACTTGAGATGAATTGGGTTAAGGACATCTCAGAGGCACAGAGATTTATGTGGGAAAGAAAGGCACACACATGCAAGGGAGACTGACTGTGGGCCCACCTCAAGTGTGTGAGATGTTGTGAGAATGCTCAGGTTCTTCTTTTAAAGGAACTTGGCGAAAGGTGGGTAGAGGAAGTTATGTGGGGATGACATCAGTCTGAAGCTCACAAGGTAGTTTAGGGTGCTCTGGCCATTCCTAGGATCTTTAGGCTGATGTAGTCCCCATTAACTGATCAACACATTATATTGGAAAGCACCCTAAATTATAGGTTTCTTAAAATATCTCCCTTTGTACTTAAAATCAACACATTACAGTGACACAGTCACATCAATGTTTATAGCTGCTCAATTCACAATAGCTAGATTGTGGAACCAACCTAGACGCCCTTCAATTGATGAATGGATAAAGAAACTATGGTACATATACACAATGGAATGTTACTCAGCCATAAAGAAAAATAAAATTATATTTGCTGGTAAATGGATGGAGTTAGAGAACATCATGCTAAGTGAAATAAGACAAGCCCAAAAAAACAAAAGGCCAAATGTTTTCTCTGCTAAGTGGATGATGATATATATGGGGGAAAAGGGGGCAAGAGAAGAATGGAGGAACTTTGGATTGTGTAGAGCGAAATGGGGCAGGAGGGGGTGGAGGAAGGAAAGATAGTGGACAGAGACAGACATTACTACCCTATGCACACGTGTGATTACGTGAATGGTGTGAATCTACACTGTGTACAACCATAGAAGTGAAAAGTTGTACCCTGTTTGTGTAAAATGAATCAAAGTGCAGTCTGTAAAAAAAAAGAAATAAGAAAAAAAACCCTCCTAATGCTGCATTTTTTCATGGCTGATGTGAGGCAATCTGAAAGTAATTATTAACTTTGCATCATTAAATTCATATGGTGCTGTAAAAAAAATTCTCCCTTGGCTTAATCTACTCATTACATGGGCTAATTTACAGGCAATTCTCATAAATAAGTGAATTTACAGTAATTCTAAGATTTGCAGATTTCCCTGAAATTTGGGAGTGATAAGCCTAGGAGAAAGAACTGGTTTGGGGAGTATGAGAAATTTTAGCACAAGGCTTTGTGTTCAAATTTGTGGGACTTTTCATTTGTTTTTTCCTGTTCTCTCTTTTCTACCTCTCTTTTATATTTCTTCTTCTCAATTGCACTTTTCATGAAGGCCTTTATCAAATCTGCACAACTATCCTGAGGCAGGAATTACTATTTTCTGCATTTTTATACACCAAAGAAATGTGTTACCTGATTAATAAATGGTCAAATTCACTTTTAAACTGAGATCTAACTGACTATAACACTCATACTTTTTACAGCTGTACTTGGATGACCTACATCAAAATCTCTTGGTGGGATTGCAAAAATGTAGACTTTTGTGCCCAGTCCAGATTCAGTATGATAAGAGAGACATCCACCAATACGGAGCAATTCACTTTGGATTTTTATACACGTGGCAGAAATAACTTCTTTATTCTCTACGCCACATTATCATTGAACCTCTTTGAACAGCTCAGCCCCATGACAAATGTACTGAGGGAATCAGAATCTGCAGGAACAGGGATCAGAAATCATCATTCAACAATCTGTATTCCAGAAAACAGCCTGATGGCTAATGCAACCAGGATTTGAGATCCACTCTGTTAAGTATCAAGACTGTTCCATTTAGTTTCTCACATCCCTGTGCCTCTGAGACAGTCAATCCCTTCTATCTGATTGTCCATGGGGCTCACATCCTAGAACAAACAGCCACTCCACAGGCATAATCTGAAGACCCATACTTTCACTAATACCCACTTGGAGACACATGGAGGTGCCTTGCAACTCATTGAGGGACATCCTCATTGATATAGCAACTCAACATGCCCAGAGGATGCTCATTTCAATGGTAAAAACTATATAAGGCCATGAGAATAGGGAGTGGTTTCTGAATGTCTTTTTCAAAATGCAACTAACTCCTATAGACAATCAGATCAAAGGATTTAACAATTTCAAAGGCATGATGAGATCAGAAACCTAAGTATACAGTAGGCTGACCTGAGTAGATCTCTAAAACAACCGACAAGACAGTAATTAATCAAGAATCACTTCACATATTACATACATTTTACCCAGCAGGGAAACCAGGTGCCTATCTCAGGACATAAAAACTCTCCAGGCAAGGAGATTGCAGGAAAGAGCAGTAGTATTTAAACAGTTAATAAAGACACCCAACCAACAAAAGGATAGTTTCCAGACAATTATCTGGATATTCAAGGTTCTTACCATTTGAGAGTCTTATAAAATCAGACTTCTGATTCAAAACTATTCTCCTCTTAATAGTTTTCTTCCAATTCTGCTTGAATATTAAATTTTCTTTGGGTTAATATTGAATCCTTGCTGATTTAACTTGGAAATGTTCCCCAAGAGATCATACTTGCCTAATATGGTATTGCAAAGATTAAATAAAGGGGAGATTCATGACAGAAATCTTCATGATGCAGGTCTAGAAAGCATGCAGTACATTGTTCAGAATAATGTTATTGCATAGTAAATATAAATCCCTCTTCTTTTCTTCTAGTTTCTGGGATATAACTTCTAAATTAGGAATGGCATCCAAATACAGCCTGTAGGTATTTAGTTTCTTGTATCTTATGGCCTATTATTTTTTTAAAATTAGATCCCAACATAAAAATTGGAAGGTTTTATATAAAAATGAAGATTCCTGGTTTCTTTTAAGAGAACAGACTGTCTAAGAAAACAGCTTCTAAGAGAATAGACCACTGCAGCCCTCTCCAGGCTAGTGTTTGAGAAACAAGTACCTAATATTGTCTCTCACCAGTTTTTGCCTCCCAGACCTGATTTCCCATGTCACCTGGGTCTGGAGGCATGGATAGGGAAAGAGCCTGTTGAAATTTACAATGTCACCAAGAATTTCTAGTGGAGAAACTTACTTTGAATCTTGGCCTGATAGTAGGTGCATGCAATGATAGAAGACATGCTAATGGTACTGTACACTTTCTAAAGAAGAGAATGCATCTTCATTTTGGTTTTCCTAGTTCATCACCAACCAGACTGAGAATTGCTCTGAGTCATCATGCTTTATTCATGGATCAGACAAAATCCTACCGTTTAGAGCACAATAATCCATCTTAGGGAAAGAAAGAGTCGTCATATACAAAACCCTGTCATCATTTAGTCTCAGAATTCATGTCCCTTCCTCCCCATAGCCCTCCCTAATTCCCCCAGCGAGGCTAGATTTCTTGGTATGCACTTAATTTCATGAGCTCAATGTCTTTCTCTACCCCTTTTCTTTGAGTTCCTTATAAAGTTCTGCTAACGGTGTCAACCATTCCTAGCACAGTGCCCAATATCCAGTGAGCCATTAATAATAAGCTGGAAGAATCAGAGAACGATTGCATGCATGAATGAATTAATGAATGACACAAGATTTGATTCTTATACAACTAATTGCAGTAGAGAAGTGGGCCAAATGTAACAATTGCTCAATGGCAGTAGGGTGACATTTGTCAAACATTTTAAATGTCACCCCTAAATACTGGGAGTTAGGTGCCCATTTCTTAATGGCTATAATTGATTAATAACTACAATGAACACAAGGTGCTAATTAAAGCATTTTTAAGTAAAGAACTAATTCTCTCCCTGCAAGAAATTCTGGTGTGAAGTTCCTTAAGTAAATTAGCCTCCTAGAACATAGTAGGTACTCACTCCACGGCACAATTATAAGTGCTGAGATTTACAATACTGTGTTGGTTATCTTTGCTGCTTTATTCTCACACAGAATTTGCTACATAGTGCTGTTCAATAAATATTGAGGTAATCAATTATTTAATTAATGATTAAGTCATAATATTAGCTCAAAGAAAAAATTATCCAATCTTCCTAAGATCCATTTGGATGGACAATAAAGCCCCTGTGTACGCTCTGGGAGATTTATGGCCAACGATGGAGGTCAGCCTGGTGGAGGGGCCTCTCCAGGAGCCTGGGAGTCTGTGCTTCTTCTATAGTCTTTTGAAGGTCATGACATTCAAAAGTTAAGCTTGCCACAAAGGGCACCTCATCACTGGCAGCATAGAAAGCTGAGGGACCCAGATAAGCCCAGCAGGAGAGTGGGACAGGCCCAGATGGGGCTCCCAATTAAAGCAGGGTCCTGGGGATCTGAACCTTCTCCAAAGTAGACTTCTTGTATTTTACAGGAAAGCTGAACAGTTGCAGGGTTGGAGTGTTAAGTGGATTTTACAAAAGAGGAAAAGAAGAGAATAAGTAATAATGGAAACACAGAGAGGCAGGGCTCAGATTCACAGAAAGATGCTCAGTGGGAAGGTGAGCTTGGCAAGATGAGAAATCTGAGAGACCCAGAGTCAGGTGGGAAGAGCCAGGGCAGAGGCTTATAGGGATACACACAGGAACGGACCAGGGAGAGGCTGAGAGAGGCAGAGACATTGATGCAGAGAGATGACACAAAAGGACAAAAAGATGGATACAAGGGAGAGGACATGAGAGAGAGAAGCTGGGAGACACAGAGAAACCAAAGACAAACACTGAGACAGAGAAACATAGAGGACTAAGATAAATATACATAACATATACGCTGAGTGACAGAGAGAGGTAGACATAAGGACAAGAGGCAGCAGACAAGCAGGGAACCCTGTGGGTCAGCTTCATTAGAGTAAGTAGCCAAAGCCTCTTAGGTCAATTTAACAGAACCCTCCAGTTCCCTGATTTTCCTCTTAATAGTTTTTCATTCACAGACCCCCACCCTGCTCCTTGGTTATGAATTCCCACTTGCACGTGCTGCACTGAAGTTGGGCCCAGTCTCCCTCCCCACTGCAAACTCCCAATGCCATGATCCCTACACCTATCACCATGGTCCTGAATGAAGTCTTTCCCACCTTGCTTCAACAAATGTCATTGAATATTTTTTTCTTTAACAGAGTCCTGAAAGTTCTAAGTCTTAAGAGCTCTCTAAGTGACTCTCACATGCAGCCCTGAGAACCACTGGAAGGTTTGGGGTCACTAGGAGAATTGTATCAGTTATTCAACAGTACAAAATAAAGATTCTCAGCCTGTACAAGGCTACAAATCAGATCAATGGGGATGGAACCCAGGCAACTTCATTTTTACAAGCTCCTCTCAAGATGCTGAAGCACACTTCAGTTTGAGAACCACTGTCAGTTGGTCACTTTATGGAAGCCACACACACACACACACACACACACAGGAATCAGAGCATACCTGATGATGGTGCTCCTAGGTACTTGAGGAGGCCTTTACAGAACTTCCTTCTATGCCTGACTGAGGCCATAGAGGGAGCCATCATCATACCTACTACAAATTGTTTTAAATAAATCACACTCATGAAAGACAGCAAAACTGTGTATGTAGAAAATACTAATGAATCATGAACGAAATCTCCAAGAAATATGGGACATCATGAAAAGACCAAATTTAAGAGTTACTGGGATTGAGGAAGGCACAGAGATACAAACCAAGGGTATGAATAATCTGTTCAAGGAAATATTATCAGAAAATTTCCCAAATATGATGAATGAGATGGAAAATCAATTACAAGAAGCTTACAGGACACCAAACGCACAGAATTACAACAGATCCACACCAAGGCACATTATAATGAAAATACCTAACATACAAAACAAAGATAGAATTTTAAAGGCTGCGAGAGAAAAGCATCAGATTACCGACAGGCAGAAACCAATACGGATATCAGCAGATTTCTCAGCCCAGACCCTAAAAGCAAGAAGGGCCTGGAACAACATATTTCAAGCTCTGAAAGAAAACGGATGCCATCCAAGAATCTTATACCCAGCAAAACTTACCTTCAGATTTGATGACGAAATAAAATCCTTCCCTGATAAACAAAAGCTTAAAGAATTCACAAAGAGAAAGCCTGCCCTACAGAACATTCTCAACAAAATATTCTAAGAGGAAGAAACGAAAAACAATAATCTCAGTCAACATGAGGAGGAACTACCCTAAAGAAAGAGTCAATCAAAGGAGAAACAAAGTTAAGCTAAAAACCCCCAAAAAGCTAAAATGGCAGGAAATGCAAGTCATATCTCAATAATAACCCAAATGTAAATGGCCTAAACTCATCAATCAAAAGACATAGACTGGCAGACTGGATTAAAAAGAAAGACCCAACAATATGCTGCCTTCAAGAGACTCATCTCATAGAAAAACATGCCCAAAGACTAAAGGTGAAAGGTTGGGGGAAAATATACCATGCACATGGACTGAGTAAAAAAGCTGGGGTTTCCATCCTCATTTCAGATTCCATCCTCATTTCAGACTTCAAGCCAAAGTTAGTCAGAAGGAATAAAGAAGGACATTTCATACTGCTTAAAGGAAGCATAAATCAGCAAGACATAACAATCATAAATATTTATGCACCAAACAGTGGTGCATCCATGTATGTCAATCTGATCCTTCTCAACTTCAGGAGCCAAATAGACCAAAACACAATAATACTGGGGGACTTTAACACTCCTCTCTCACCGTTGGACAGATCTTCTAAGCAAAAATTGATCAAAGAAACCATAGGACTCAATGACACAATTGCTAATTTAGACTTAACAGACATATATAGAATATTCCATCCATCAAAAAGCGAATACGCTTTCTTCTCAGTATCTCATGGCTCCTTCTCTAAAATAGACCATATGTTATGCCACAAAGCTATTCTTAGCAAATACAAAAACATAGAGATACTACCTTGTATACTATCAGATCATAATGGAATGAAATTAGATATCAACGATAAAGTTAAAAACAGAAACTACTCCAACACCTGGAGATTAAATAATATGCCATTGAATGATGCATGGATAACAGAAGACATTAGGGGGGAAATTAAAAGATTCTTAGAGGTCAATGAGAACAAAGATACAACATATCAAAATCTCTGGGACACTATGAAAGCAGTGCTAAGAGGAAAATTCATTGCATGGAGTGCATTTAATAAAAGAATGAAAAGTCAACAAATCAATGACCTTACATTACATCTCAAAGCCCTAGAAAAGAGGAACAGATTATCACCAAAAGTAGTAGAAGACAGGAAATAATCAAAATCAGAGCTGAAATCAATGAAATTGAAACAAAAGAAACAATTCAAAAAATTGACAAAACAAAAAGTTGGTTCTTTGAAAAACTAAACAAAATTGATAAACCCTTAGCCACACTAATGAAGAGAAGGAGAGAGAAACTCCAAATTACTAAAATTCCTGATGGAAATGGAAATATTACAACAGACACAAATGAAATACAAAACATAATAAAAAGCTACTTTGAAAACTTATACTCCAACAAAATAGAAAACCTGGAAGACATCAACAAGTTCCTAGAGGCATATGAGCCACCCAAACTGAATCTGGAGGACATACACAACTTAAATAGATCAGTTTCAAGCAATGAAATAGAAGAAGTCATCAAAAGCCTACCAACAAAGAAAAGTCCAGGACCAGATGGATTCACAGCCGAGTTCTACAAGGCCTTCAAAGAAGAGCTCATTCCAATACTCCTCAAAGTATTTCGTGAAATAGAGGAGGAGGGAACCCTTCCAAACTCATTCTATGAAGCTAATATAACCCTGATACCAAAACCAGAGAAGGGCACATCGAGGAAAGAAAATTTCAGACCCATATCTCTAATGAACATAGATGCAAAAATTCTTAACAAAATTTTAGCGAATCACATACAAAAACATATTAAAAAGATAGTGCACCATGATCAAGTGGGTTTCATCCTGGGGATGCAAGGTTGGTTCAACATCCGGAAATCAATAAATGTAATTCACCACATCAACAGACTTAAAGTCAAGAACCACATGATTATTTCAATAGACGCAGAGAAAACATTTGATAAAATACAGCACCCCTTCATGCTCAAAACACTAGAAAAAATAGGGATAGTGGGGACATTCCTTAACATTTTAAAGGCTATCTATGCGAAGCCCACAGCTAACATCATTCTAAATGGAGAAAAATTGACAGCATTCCCCCTGAGAACTGGAACAAGGCAGGGATGCCCTCTTTCGCCACTACTATTCAACATGGTTCTTGAAACTCTAGCCAGAGCAATTAGACAGACCAAAGAAATTAGAGGAATACAAATAGGAAAAGAAGAGATCAAACTATCCCTATTTGCTGATGACATGATTCTCTATTTAGAAGACCCCAAGAATTCCACCAGAAAACTTCTGGAACTCATAAATGAATTCAGTAAAGTAGCAGGATATAAAATTAATGCTCATAAATCTAATGCATTTTTATTCATAAGTGATGCATCCTCCAAGAGAGAAATTAGGAAAACTACCCCATTCACATTAACCTCAAAAAAAAAAAAATAAAATACTTGGGAATCAATCTAACAAAAGAAGTGAAAGACCTCTACACTGAGAACTACAGAACACTAAAGAAAGAAGTTAAAGAGCATCTGAGAAGATGGAAAGATCTCCCATGTTCTTGGATAGGCAGAATTAATATAGTCAAAATGGCCATACTTCCAAAAGTGCTATACAAATTCAATGCAATTCCAATTAAAATCCCAATGACAGACCTCATAGAAATAGAGCAAGCAATGATGAAATTCATTTGGAGGAATAAGAGACCCAGAATTGCTAAAGCAATCCTTAGCAAGAAGAGCGAAGCAGTGGGTTTCACAATACCAGACCTTCAACTATACTACAGAGCAATAGTGACAAAAACAGCATGGTATTGGTACCAAAATAGACAGGTAGATCAATGGTACAGAATAGAGGACACAGAGACAAACCCAAATAAGTACAGGTATCTCATACTTGACAAAGGAGCCAAAAACACACAATGGAGAAAAGATAACCTCTTCAACAAATGGTGCTGGGAAAATTGGAAATCCATATGTAGCAAAATGAAACTAAACCCATATCTCTCACCCTGTATAAAACTCAACTCAAAATGGATCAAGGACCTAGGAATTAGACCAGAGACTCTGCACCTAATAGAAGAGAAAATAGGTTCAAATCTCCATCATGTTGGCCTAGGACCAGATTTCCTTAACATGATTCCCAAAGCACAAGAAATAAAAGCTGGAATCAATGATTGGGATAGAGTCAAACTAAAAAGCTTTTTCTCAGCAAAGGAAACAATCAGCAATGTGAAGAGAGAGCCTTCAGAATGGGAGAAAATCTTTGCCACTTCAGATAGAGCACTAATCTCCAGAATCTACAAAGTGTTCAAAAATCCTTACACCAAGAACACTAATAACCCAATCACTGAATGGGCCAAGGAAATGAACAGACACTTTACAGAGGAAGATCTACAAGCAATCAACAGATTTATGAAGAAATGTTCAGCATCCCTTGTTATAAGAGAAATGCAAATCAAAACCACCTTAAGATTTAATCTTACCCCAATTAGAATGTCTTTTATTAAGAATACAGGCAACAACAGGTGTTGGCGAGGATGTGGGGAAAAGGGTACACTCATACATTGCTGGTGGGAGTGCAAGTTGGTGCAGCCACTCTGGAAAGCAGTGTGGAGATTCCTTAGAAAACTTGGAATGGATCCACCATTTGACCCAGCTATCCCACTCCTTGGCCTTTACCCAAAGGACTTAAAATCAGATTACAACACTGATGCAGCCACATCAATGTTCATAGCTGCTCAATTCACAATAGCTAGATTGTGGAACCAGCCTAGATGCCCTTCAATAGATGAATGGCTAAAGAAACTGTGGTATATATACACAATGGAATATTACTCAGCCATAAAGAAGAATAAAATTATGGCATTTGTAGGTAAATGGATGATGTTGGAGACCGTCATACTAAGTGAGATCAGCCAATCCCAAAAATCCAAAGGCCAAATGGTCTCTCTGATAAATGAATGATGATGCATAATGCGGGGATGGAAGGGAGGCACGAATGGAGGAAAGCTAGATAGCATATAGGGAAGGGAGGGGTGGGGTCGGGGTGGAGGGGTAAGTATAATCGGGTAAGTATAATAACAGAATGTGTGACAGACATCATTGCCCTGTGTACATGTATGAATGCACAGATGGTGTGACTCTTCCTTGTGTACAACCAGAGAAACAACAGCTGTACTCCATTTGTGTTCAATGGATCAAAATAAATAAATTTAAAAAAATAAAATGATATGATGTAACATTCACCCCACTGCTCATAGTGTTTGTTTTAGTCAGCTTCTTGGCTGCTGTGACTAAATGACCTGACCAGCACAATTGTAAAGGAGGAAAAGTTTATTTGAGGGCTCACAGTTTCAGAGGTATTAGTCCATAGATAGCCAGCTCCATTCCTCGGGACTCAAGATGAGGCTGAAAATCATGGGAGGAGAGGGAAGCAGCTCACATTATGGTGATCAGGAAGCAGAGACCCCACTCTCCAGATTCAAATATATACAAAGCCACGCAGCAATTTCCACCTACTCCAGTCACACCTTACCACTCAGGTAATCTCTATCAGGGAACTAAGTCACTGATTGGAATAAGACTCTCAAAACCCAATCATTTCTCCTATGAACCTTCTTGCACCTTCTCACATGTGAGCTTTTAGGGGCCACCTCACATCCAAACCAAAACCATGTTTAACACAATTGCATCAACAGTTTGTACCTTTGGACACCATGTGTTGGCATCTTAGTGGGAAGACACTTTGGAGAAAATCATATACCATTCTAGTTGGTGAGCTAAATGAACCTGTTTATAAGTTGATCGTGCTAGATAGTTCAGCGTACTGGTGGAAAGCTAGTACAATATTCTCTTTAATAAATGGTGCTGGAAAAATTGGATTTCCATATTTAAAATTTTTAAATTTTAATCTACACCTCACATTAGTAAAACAGAAAATAGATTGTAGATCTTAATGTTTGTATGAGTGCTCAGGAGACTTCCCATGACATCCTACTCTGTGGATCCCAAGATGTCACAAAGCTAAAGCCAAGGTACAGATGGAGCAGGTGTGTAGTGCTTTCAAGTTGTGGTCGCTAAAGTCAGTTGAGATCGCTGCAACATTGATTGGAAGAAGAGACTGAGGAAACTTAGAACAGTTCCCCCAGAAGTGTGTAGTTCTGAAGGGACATGCTCTTCTGCCAAGGGACATAACAATGCTTTAAACTATTATTTGACCATTTTCTGATTCATGTGTAAACTAATGTGCAAACAGCAGGGTTGCTTCTGTGCATGGGATAGTTGGTATTGATCACCAAGGGGAAACTTAACCAAGAGTTGTAACCACTCTACACAACTGGAATAGAGAAGGTGACATCTGAAATCCTGGGAACAGTTTGGGTGGCACTTTGTAGTTTCAAGCCCATTAACAAACATTAATAAAAACTATAAAACCCAATAAAGGTGACACAAATAAGGATGCCAGTCCTTAGAAAGGAAATTTGCAATGTACCACTATGTGAAGATCTTCCAGCTCATCATGGCCAATGAGGAATGGATGGTGAGAAAGGGAATTACATATGCCAAACCTGGCTTCCCAATCAAATGCTGGGAGAGAATTATCTTGCATTAGGAAGTGACGTGACATAAAAGGAGGAAGGGATGATGGATGTGCTTGGTGTTCTTAAGGTTTTCCATAGACAATGAGCCAAATGTGGTGTGAAAGTCAATTATTTTTTCACACTTACATGAGGACTTACATGGTCTGGGGAGTTCATTTTTTCTCATTCTGATTTCCTTATATCTGCATGTGTTTTAACCATAGAAGTCTTATCCTTGTTAAATGCATTTTTCCCTTCTAGGTATTGTGTACAAGAAGATGGGGAGCAATAATAGATTCTGTAAGCCTTGTGGTGTGTCTGAAACGTGAGCTACATGGTGGTATTCTAATGAAGTCCACTGGTAGTTACCTGTTTTCCAAAGGAAAAAGCCTAAACTCTTAAACTCCTAATATATGTTGGGACGTTCACAATATCATCCCTGATTATCTTGCTGATTCTGCAGCCATCCACCTTCAGCTCCTGAACTGTAGGCTGCAACCACACAGGTCTCCTGCCCTTTCCCTACACAGGCAATGAGAAAGCATCTGTCCTTGATGCTCAGCATCTTCTCCTTCCCCCAAATGATGGTCAGGTGTGAACAGAGGCTGCCATAAGTCACCACTACAGGACTCTGGGTTAATTTATCTCTGAGAAGTCCTGGCTACTTATTTTGTCTTTAATGAGTTCCTCTAGCATTGATTCTCCACTGGGATGCAGAGCTCCTCAGGCTCCTGTGCACAGAAGGGGAAGAATGAGAAGGGATGTTGCATTTAGGTGAAGATTATAGAGGCCTTCACTTCCTGTGCCTCTAATGAATAAATTGAGGCAGGATCAGAGCCCTGGAGTCGCCTCAACCACCCTGGGTGTGTTGGCAGGTGCGTAAATGAGCTCTTGTATGTATTTCAAATGTGATTGTCTTGAATTCCCAGTGAGTATGATGTTCTGCAGAATAACTTTTCAGGTTTTTAAGTTTCCTCTTTTCCATCTTTTTGCCTCCCAAGACTTTCTCACATGGTTTAATTTTATTAATGTTCAATATTTTCATGTTTTATTAATAATAATGTTCATTACTATAACTTATTGTGCAATTGCTTGCAATGATTGTATCACTGGCACATAAAAATAGTCCTATGAATAATGTTCTGTGCTGTAATAATTCTGGAGCATTCTTTAGTTTACAATCACCTTGGAACTTTAAAAAGCTTTGCATAGGCCTCCTGTCATAGATTATGATTAAATTTATCTAATGGAGCTCAATAAACTGCATTTTTAATGACAATGTGTTTGCTACTCCAGTACACTTCATTGCCAATAGTACTGACATCACCTTGGTGTTCATTTAAAATGTAGAAGTTGAGCTACAGAACCAGATTAGGTTTTTAACCAAATCCCCAGGTGACTTGCATGCATATTAAATTACAGAAACACTGCCCTAGGTGATTCTTATGTACAGGTTGGATTGAGGACGATAGATTTCACAGCTGTGGAAGTTCATTGGGTCATCTCTGATGACACCTGCAGGTGATGTCTGTGGTTTGTAATCCCTGTATATACTCCTGACTCATGAGCTCATTCCACTCACTCACCAGGGAATGCAAAATTCTGAGACACCAGGTGCATGACGTACATGTCTCTTCCCACTGAAATGCAACACCTAGTGTTCAAGGGCACAGATTGTTAATGCAGCAGTGTTGAACACCATCCGCACAGTGAAGTTACCAGCAGCTGCACTCATTCACTTAATCTTATCAAAATGAGCTTCCCACATCTGTTAAGGCTCCTCCTCTGCTTTTTTGACAACTTTTGACATACTGGGGTTTGTCAGTCAGGGCCAATAAGAATTATAATGATGTGTATGTGTAATATTATGTGTGCAAATTTATTTTAAGAACATAGTTCATATGATATTGAATATTTCTAATTTTACAATCTGCAGTGGAAGATAGCAGACTGTAGGCCAGGTAAGAATGGATGTTACACTTTTGAATGCAGAGCATTCCAGAGGCAGAACTCTTCTTCAGGGGAAGAAAGTCTTTTGGGAGCTGAATCCTTTTTTTTTTTTCAGGAACTGGTATTTATTATCAAAGACATACTCCATGTCAACAAGATGCCACAACTACAAAAAAAAAATTGCAGACATTGCAATCTCAATGCAAACAGTCAAATGGAACTCCAAGTCACTAAAAAAGTAATTTAAATTACCCCCAAAAGTAACTGAATTTTTTAAACATCTTTATACATAGAGCCAACAAATTAAAATGGTTAAGAGAAAAAATACAAATTTGGAGGTCTGGTATTGATGCTTAAAAAAGGCAACTACTTAAGCATTTCTATCAATTTGAATATCAGTTCTCAGCCACTCAGCTTCATGCCATTCATCATTCAGCAGGCTCTCAGTCACCTCTGGTGACTCAAACTTAACCACATCACACTCCTTGGATTTCTTGTTCTCCATTTGATGTTGGCATACAGCATGTGGCCACATTCATTGAATTTGTCTTTAGCATCTTCCAATGTAAAATCAAATGGGAGATTTCTCACAAATATCTGGCAGGCCTTTCTGGCCACCCCAGGAGCATGGCCTCCAGCTCTGCCAAAGGAATTTGAGAAGCTTCCTCCAAAGTTGCCACTTTCCATCACATTTGCCACCATCCATGGCCAGACCCATGCACTCAATGCCAGCACCCAGGACTGGGCCCAAGGCTGGACCCATGTGCTCCACGCTGTTGGTGCTTATTCTCTCCAGGCCCATGTGCTCAAGACTGTTGGCCATGGGATCCATCATAAGGCCCATGTGCTCCAGGCAGCCCTCATACATTTGGGCACTATGTACTTCATGCTCAGGCCTATGAGCTCTATGGCAGTGCCCATATGCTGTATGCCAGAGCCCATGTGCTCAATTTTGGGGCCCACATAGTTGATGGGTGTGACAATGCACTCTAGGCCAAAACTCATGCTGGCACCCATGTGCTCAACACCAGAGCCAATGCACTCCATGGTCTGGCCAGGTGTTCAATGCTGGGGCAATGTGTGAGGCCCAGTGGACCCATACACTCGATGGAGCCCATGCACTTGTTGGAGCTCAGTCCATGAGCAGGCCCATGTGCTCAATCTCGAAGACCACTCAATCCATTCCGTGACCCAGGTATGAGCCCATGAGCTCCATGCAAGCACCCCAATGCAGTCTATGTTCCTTTCAATCCCAGAGATGCTGCCTCCACCTCCATCTCCTCCCTGCTTTGTGATGATCTCTCCTCTCTACAGTGCATTACTTAGGATTCATTTATTTGGCCCATGTTCACCCAAGATCCAAATAGCCCCATGTTTTCCATACCACCAAAGGGTCCCTCCATGCCTGCAGGCCCTGTTTCCCATTTCAATGCCTTTGTTCAGGTGATTGGCATCAATAGACTGCACTCCTGGTTCTAATCCCATGCCAATACCTCCAAGTCCATGGGGAAGTTGCTGGAGACATTCAGGAGGAAAAAAGTCCATTTGATAAGGTCCTCTCAACCATTTTGACAGCATTGGTCTATCAAATAGCAGTTGGCCTTTAAACACAGATATAGCTTGCATGGGAGCAAATGCTTGGTCAGGAGAATAAAGTCTTTCCTGTAAGTTTTTTAACTGCTGATACAAGGCTCATCACATAGAGAATAATCTCTTTTGTTAAAGTCTACTGATTTAAATGTCAATTACATTATAAAATATCTTCATGGCAATGTAAAAATCATACTTGCTGAAAACTTGGCCTCAGGACCTAGCAAAGTTGACACATGAAATTAGTCATCACATTTGGTATAGATATCTGAGGAGGAACAAAAGAGAGAGTTTTAAAAATTGTATTTATTTCCCCTTTTACAATAATTTACATAACATTCTTATATTTATTTTAATCACATCAATTTGATGGCATC
>JAJEJO010046410.1:29408-41136 GCA_020662805.1 Glaucomys volans | reverse complement strand
TACCATCCAGAGAGGCTAACCTCCTAGTACCTTACCCCAGACCAGACCTAAAATGTTCCCCAAAGCTTAAGGTGGAAAAGACCGTTTTGTCCCATGGGTCCCCAAAGTCTGATTGTGTTGGTGACACATTCCTAATTTCTCCAGAACATTTATTATTGCCCTCTTCATCAAAGGGTGGATTGTGGTCCCTTGATATAAAACCATGGCTACTATAATGCTTGACTTTGTGACACTTTTCCAAAGATAATTGAAAATATCATGCATATAATTGATGCTAAGAGCTGTCATTTAGTTATTATTCATAAAATATTTGATAATTCAGACACATATTTATATCCTTTTAAGCATATTTCCCTGAGATTAGCACATTTTAAGATTCTTTTTTATCCATTTTTAATAAAACTCTGTTCTTTGTGGTATTCACTATTAGAATCCTCATTCAACAATCATTCTTGGGGCTTTGAAGTGTTAAATGATGTGTCCAGTTGGTCCCATTGGGAGCTAGGATCTCCACACATGAATTTTGGAAGAGACAGAAATACTTAGTCAACAACAGAATAGAAATGTCACCAGAGCAGGAACTACCTGCCTTGATCATGTGCTCAATAGGCATTTGGGCTCCGCACAACAGAGGAGATGGAAATGCGTAGATTTGATCATTGCACATGGTGGACACATTTCAGATCATCACTGTACCACACACATGTATATAATTATGTGGCAACTATGAATAAACTTTAAACATCATGCCATCTCAAAGGACAATTTGACTTCTTCTTTTCCAATTTGGATGTCCTTATTATTTCTCTTATCTACTTGCTCTGACTGGAACTTCCTGTACTCGGATGTGTAAGAGTGGTAAGAGTGGGCATTCGTCATTTCTTCCAGATCTTAGGGAAGCCACATTCAGTACGATGTTAGCTGTGGGTTTGTCATTTGTAGCATTAAATGTGTTGAGGAATTTTCTTCTGTCCCCAGAGTTCTTGAGAGTTTTTACTATGGACGGATGCTGAATCTTATCAATTCTCTTTCAGCATCTATTGAGTTGATCAGATAGTCTTTGTCTTTTCTGTGGATGTGATGTAACATGTTATTGATTATATATGTTGAACTATCCTTGCAACCCTGAGATAAACCTCACTGGATCGTGGTGTATAATCATTTTGATGTACATTGGATTTGGTTTGCTAATATTTTGTTGAGCATTTTTACATCTGGCTTTATCAGGATTTTTTGACTATGATTTGCTATGTCTTTGTCTCATTTAGGTGTCACAGTACCACTAGCTTTATAAATGAATTTGCAGGAGTTCCTGTTTTTTCATGTTTTTTGGATTTGGGAAGGCTTGCTCTAAATGTTCAAATGGTTGATGGAAGTGAAGTCTTGGGGTCCTGGGATTTACTTAAATGGGATTCTTCATGCACATATACTACAACAGGTTAAAAGAGTCTGAAATTCTTATTGTGCCTACTTGGAACCCTCATGAGTGGGTGAGAGATGACACCTGAATGTCCAACACAGCATAGGATGGTGGACCCAGGCTCTGAGCTCCCAGCCTGAGTCCTGGGACCATGTCCCCTCCACCCAGACTCCCTGTCTCCCAGGAGCATGTCAATGCTGGACACACTTCCTGTGCCAGGAGACTCATGATGTCACAGTGACCTGAGCCAATGAGGAGCAAGTTGATGGTCACAGGACTGATGTCTGAGGAGCATCTGCTGTGGGCAGGTCATTTCCTGTGAGCTGTAACCTATAACTTAGTTCACACAAAAACTCCATGAAGAAGGGGAAATCTACCAAGTTTGTATGTAAGGAGCCAAGGACTGTAAGTTTGAATTCCTGTCATGAAGGACGTATACGAGGGCATGTGTGAACTTGTTCAGGCAGAAGCTGAGCTGCTGAGTCCACATCTGACCACCTAATATGAGACCTAAGGTGAAGGGATGCATACACTTGCTGCTGATGCTGGACCACACCTTTGGTGCTCAACAATGGAACAACCATGTGGTCCAGCAATCCCACCACTGGTGTTCATTTTAGTCAATCATGTTCAAAACACTAGAGGAACAAAGGATAGAAGGAACTTACCTTGAATTAAAAAGCATAGGACATTTACTCAGACATTCTATTAGCTTTTGAGCTGACAGCTGTTTCTTCAATATGCACGGATGGGAGCTCTCCCCAGTGTTTCCAGGGAGATGAAATGAGTTCATTCAGAAGAACAAATTGGCATAGTTCCTGCAACTTGGAAATGTTTATAAATATGATTTAACATTCATATCATTTCCTGATCACCTTCAGTAAGCCAAATCCTAGTCAGTGTATGGTACATTTCTATACTATATTGAATAAGATGTTTTTCCTATGATACGTCTATTGCTGGGAATAGGGAAGAAAATTATACTATAATATGGAATTTTTGCCCAGCTCTGTCCTCATGCATGCTAGGCAAGTTTCCTACCACTGAGCTACACCCCCAGTCCCTTTGGTTTTGAGACGGTGTCTCACCAAGTTTGCCAAGGCTGGCCTCAAACTAACAATCTTCCTGTGTCAGTCTCCTAAGTAGCTGGTATTATAGGCAGGTGCCTCCACACAGGTTTTTAAATATTATTATCATTGAAATGAATTCTTAGTTGTTTTTTCCAATAGATTTTAGATTTTTTCACCTGAAAATGTGATCAATTTTCTCTTGTCCAAGCTGTGAGACTGAGATTGCTTTTGCTTCCTTAGTAACAATGGCTTGAAATATCACAACAGTGTTGAGTAGAGACAGGGGCAGGTCCATTATCTTACACATGAGTTTCATGTGAGGGCAGATATCAGCTGATGGCCAAGGAAACTATTTGTAATGTGCATGAAAGAAGATATATTCCATGTGTTGGGGTCTCTCAGTCATGTCCTGAGTGGATGAGAAAAGGGTTAACTTCTGGAGTATGATGTTGGCTATTTATCAACCAATTACCCATAAACTTATCTACTCAATAAACACACAAGAACAAATACTCTTTTTAAAATGAGAGGGAACATGACATCTACCCATACCAGCTCAGACCTCTAACAACATAGAGTAGCCCAACTCTCTTTTATTTATAGACACTCAGGTAAGGGGGCAAGACTGGGAGGAGCTTCTTCTCTGATGGTCAGGACAGGGTGGAGTTAGGGGAGTCATTCTCTTAGGGGAAATATTCCAGAAGGAGACAGGGAAACACTCCCACACAGTGCCACATGCTTCCTGGCAATCTGGGACAGACCTCCATGGCTGTTAGTTCACAGAAGCCAGGCCTCTGCATCCCACTGCATTAGATTGATTCTGCTTAATAAGTATGGTTTCCCACACCTTGCTTGTATAAATATATCAAAATAGATTCCACTCTCATGTACTACAAAAAAAAAACAAATTTTCAGAAGAAAAATGTTTCTATTCACAACTTTCTTCTGTTTCCATAAAGTGTCCTTTCCATCTATTAAGATGACCCTAGATAATTTTCCACTTATTTATTAAAACATAATAATAAATAACAATGCCAGGATGAAATGCATTGCCTTTTTGGGTTGAAGGTTACCTGTTCATCATATTTAGTATGCTTGACAAATTGATGACTCTAATTTAGATCTACTTTGTTCCAGTTTTTTCCATGTGCACTAATTAATTAAACCAATGGATGTTTTCCCTTATGTTGCTGCTGTAAATTTTAGCAGGCTGTTTTCATTTGGCCTCGAGGTTAAAATGGATTCATAAAATTCATTGGATAACTGTTTCATATAATTCCATATAAATTTAAGAGACTGCAAGTGGTGAGATTTCAAAATTACTACTTTGGTGTCTTCCGTCATGGGAGAGATAGTTTGTTGGTATGTTATTTCCTCCTTGATGAATCATTGCATTATACTTTTAACTAAAAATTTACTGGCTATATGAACTATGAGATTACCAACAGTTATGTAAATCCATGAAATTATGTAGATCCATGACTTTTATTTGTTAATTGAAATCATTATTGCTGTTAGGATATTAAAAGTAAAATACCAAAGAAATGCAAAGGTCATCTCAGATGACAAAGGCTGGTTGAGCAGGTCTCAGGGCAGTTGAATAGGTGAAGTCAACTTTGGATACAAAGTAAGTTTTGTGTATGGGTTTTCCAGCTAGTGGTGGTAACAAAGGGGAATTCGGTGGCATTGAGAAGCCCCAGGCTGACCAAAAGTAGGGAAGGCACCACCAAGCCAAAGCTTCCTCTCCTCAGAGCACTGGGTTCAAATCCAGGCAGCCAGGTTCCTGAAATGGCTGTGGACTGCTCTCTTCCTCTAGCTGCTGCCTCTCTCCTGAAGAGGTTTACTTTACAGGTAACCAGAAACCCACCGAGGGATTCAGCATTTCTCTTCCAGGGACTATCTGAGGTTGTTCTCTGGGATGTTCCTGTCCTTGTACCTGGTGACCACCTTTGGGAACCTGCTCATCATCCTGGCCACCATCTCAGACTCCCAGCTACACACACCCATGTTCTTCTTCCTCTCCAACCTGTCCTTTGTGGTCATCTGCTTCACCTCCAGCACCATCCCAAAGATGCTGGTGAACATCCAGTAATAGAGCAAGGCCATTACCTACACAGGCTGCATCACTCACATATGCTTTTTCACAGTTTTTGAACCATTGGACAATTTACTTCTTACTGTGATGGCCTGTTACCACCTCCTGGCCATTTGCTGCCCCCTGCACTACACTGTCATCATGAGCCCCAGGACTTGTGCCCAGTTACTTCTCCTGGCCTGCTCATCAGCATGCTGGGAGCCCTTCCTGAGAGTTTAAGTGTACTGAATCTTTCTTTCTTCTCAGTCTTCGAAGTCCTGCACTATTTCTGTCAATTCCCTGAGGTCCTCAAGCTCACTGCTCTGACACCATCAGCAGCAGCTTACTGTCATATACTATAATGCATGTGAGGGTTTTTTTCCCCCTCTCCTGGGATCCTTCCACTTATTTTCAAATTATGGCTACTGTCCTGCAGATCTCAACAGCAGGAGGGAAGGATGAAGCATCCCCCCTGTAGCTTTCATCTCATGCTTGTCTCCTATTTTACAGAACCTCCCTGGTAATCAGCTCTACAGAGACACATGCCTCCTGGACAGGGGTGTTTGCCTGTATCCTGCACACCCTGTTCACTCTCATGGTGAACCCCTTCATCTACAGCCTGAGGGACAGGGACATGAAGAGGACACTGAGAAGACCTTTGTGCAGCTCATTGTCCTCCTGTTACAGCAATACTGACCCTGTGCCTGGACGAGTGTGATCAAGGACAATGGAACAGAGTGCTTCTTGCTTTGTATTTTGCAGCCTTCCTGGCTGGACTCCTTTGCATATGCTTTGCTTACTAAGGCCAACTGTAAATGTTTTTGAATGTGGTCCTCAATCATTTTGCCATTTTGCATTTTTTTCTGATTTTCAATTTGCATAATTATGCAAACTCTTTATCAGATACGTGTATCTATTTTTTATAATTAAAGCATTCCTTTCCACTTTATTTCCAGGTTCTTTTGATGAGAAAATTCATAAAATTTTGATAAAGTCCAATTTTTCTCTTTTAAAAATTATCTTTCTCTGAATCAGTATTTTGGATCACAAGGGTCATTTGAACTCAGAACATAAAAGAGATGTTTCCTCAACTTTTTTTTTTTACTTAATAATGATGTAAATGTAAAAGTATTCAATATAAATCCTACTTTGAATTTAGAATTTTTGTATTTTCTCAGGCCAGCACTGTGTGATCCAACACTGAATAGTAACCAGTCAGGCATACAACCATCACAACCAACAACCAGTTCTCTACTGCATACTCAGTTATGATGTTCAGTAGTTTAGGTGCATAAATCCTTGTTTGACTTTTGATATTCTCAATTTACCATGGTAATGGGAGGAACATCTAGACATACAAGCCAGAAGAGAAATCATCACCTTCCCTGAGAAGGTGTATTTCTGCTTTTTCTGCATTTTACATAGGCATTGATGTTCTGATGATAAGATGCCAGGCCCCTCCCACACACCTGGCTGACCAGGTACAACTCACCCTGGAGCACAGCTGACCTGACACTGCTGGTCAGGCTGCCTTTGTGATACCCTGTGACCACATCTGACATCCCACAACTACCCCACCAGACTAGGGCAGCATGGCACGTCCCACAATCAACACTCTCATATGACTCTGTCCACATCCTCTCTGGGTGACTTCTCCCTCTGCAACTGCTTCACATCCCTCCACTCCAATCCATGAGGAATGCCTTCCCTACCCATGAGCAGAAAATCTGGGTTGAGCCAGCTGGACACTACATATGCATGGCCTGACCTTTTTATCTCAATTAGCAAACATCTGCTAGCATTATTGGATCAGTGCACATATTCCTTCCCCCTATGCCACAGCATAAGTCTTAATTGAGCTCTTTTAAGGATGGTTTTATTTTGCCTATTTAGTGTGTGTGTGTATGTGTATGTATCAAGTAGACCAATAAAAGCAGATTACTCTTAGAGCAAGCAACACTAAAGACTGCAAGTACTCCATGTAGCCAGCAACTGGAGCTAGTAACACTGAGAGAAGCTTGCAGTAGCCATTGAGCTCTGTAGAGCTCTCTACAACTGCCAGGAGCTGCTACCTCTGGCCACTAGGGAGCAGTGAGGGGAGTTGCTGATACCAGTACCTGAGAGTCTAATATTCAAACCTCAGAGCTGCTAACACTGAGGGAGCTGTTCTTGCCTATTTGTGATTTCTATCCAAATTGAGCAAAAGAAACCTCAGCTGATTCATAACACAAATAATTAGTATGGGTATCATTTGTGAACTTTGAATAAATCATTAAAGAACGGAAGGCAGTGACTTGATTAAATTTAAAAACATATTTAAAGGCTCACACATTAATATTTTGATATAAATTATTTTCATTGCAAAAAGTCATGAGATAAAGTGTGTAATTCACTGCATGTATACAATATATGCTTATCAATTCAGAGCACTTAACATTTTAATCTTAAATATTTTAAAATTTTTATTGAGATATTAAAGTCATACATATTTACTAGGTATTGTGTGATGTTTCAATATATGCATGTAATAAGTACTGGTCAGATCAGGTTGGTTAAGCAGACTTTGGAGCCTCCAAGCTACTCTCTTCTAGTTACTCATAAAATATATGGCAGTTTATCAAGGACCATGATCACCAGACTGTGCAGCAGGAAACTGGAACATTTTCTTTCTAATTTTGGTACCATTTACCAACTTCCTCTACCTATCTTCTCAGTATTCATTGCCATTTGAAAGTCACCCAGGGATGCAGACTTGAACAAGCTTGTATGCTGAAGTATCTAGATGGCTGGTAGCTAAAAATCATTTTTCAACACCACAAAAGGGTGACACTGTTCATGTTTGCTTGTGTAAAAAACAGTGACTCAAATTCCACTGCTTCCACATGAGGAAAGAACAGACCCAGTGACCCTTCATGTAGACCTCAGGGCATGTTGCTCTGTCCCGTGTTCTTTGGTCCATATGTGGCATCCATCTCGGAATGTGGCCACAGAAGCAGTAGTTATGTGAGAGGTGCCCATTCTCCTAACAGGGGAAGAAAAGAGAAGCAGCAGAATCTCATGAGCCTCTTGCAATCTCTTCTTAATCATTGAGCAAGTTATACCAGCACACATTCTATCAAATAAAGCAGGTTATTTATTAGTGGGAGTTGTCAAGAGAAAAAGATGAAATAGAAGACAAACAGAGGGACTCATAGATGATAGTTAGACATGCAGATACAGAAACAAGACTGACCCTCACAATGACAAAGGCTGAGTATTTCCATAACACTGTGCACTGGAGTCCAGAAAAGCCAATCTTGTGACTGGCCAAGAAGGTGGAAGCTGCAGAGCCCTAGAGGTCAATGGTGCAGTCCCTGGTACAAACTGAAGGCCAAGAACATCCCAGAGGGCCGATGGTCCTGGTCCCACAGTCCAAAGACTGGAAAAGCAGAGTCTGAGAGGGGAGGGCAGCAGCATGAGAGAACATGCCCTGTCCAGAAGGAAGACCCAATGAGAGACTTTCCCTCCTTCAACTTTACTGTCACATCCAGCCCCCAGCCAGTTGGAGGAGCCCCCACCACACACATTCAGTAGGGCTGTCCTCCCTGACCCCCACACAACTCTAGTCTAGAAACAGCCTCCCAGACACACTCAGAAGTAATGGTTTACTGATTCTTCAGGAATCCCTCCAGGAAATAAATCTGATTCCCCATATTGATCACCCTTCATCTGACCTAGAAGAAACACAGAAAGGACACAGGCTCCTACCATGGGAGGCACTGTTGAGACCCAGGGGGTGGTGGTGTGGTACAGTCTCCCTGTAGATGGCAGAAGAGTGACAACCAACAGTACACATAAAACGGGAGGCATTTGACACTTCCTTAAACAGCAAACATTTATTAATTGTGTGCTTTGGATTTGCCACAGGAGGATGAGAAGTATGGGAGATGTTATTTAATGCATCAAGAAGGATCAGAGGCACTGATTTGCTAAGAGTGTAACAGAAAAACAGCACAAAAGAATCTAACAATCCTTACTGTGCCCACTTGGAGTCCCCATGAGCAGGTCAGAGAGGTGCCCATGGGTACCACACAGCACAGGGTCGTGGACTCAGGCTCTGAGCTGCCTGCCTGGGGCCTGGGAGCATTCTGAGTTTCTGGTGGCATTCACTTTCCATCACATCTCCTTGAGGACAAGCACACATGATTTAAAAATTAAAAATTTCTCAAAAAACAAAAGTGTACATATTTTTGATGCCAAGAACCTACACAATGTTCATACATGTGGGGAAAATAAGAGAAAAGGAGAGAAAAAATTGAGAATCCATAAGGGAAATACACAAAGGGCAACAAAATTTGTACATTAACAAATAGCATATAAAAAGATATTTGTGTGCCCTTCAGTAGAGATAACAAAAATTGGGGTTAATGTTTAAACTTTTATCAAGATAGTTGTTGTTCAACACAGTAATTGTAGGTATTTCTGGTTTGAGGTAGGAAGATTCATTATATGTAAACACTGTGTAATGCCCCAACTGGGTAATCAGCACATCCACCACCTCAAACATTTGTAAGTTCCTTGTGCTGAGAGTCTTGAAAACACGCCCTTATGGGTCATTTAAAACTGACCATACAGTACTGTTAAATAGAGTCTCCCTACTGTGCCACTGAACAGCAGCAGTGACTCTGTGCATGGAGCCATGACCTGGCACCTGGTGACCCACATTCCCTTCACTTCCCAGGCTCGGTGTCCACTCCTCTACTCCCTGCTTCTAGGAGATCAACACTTCTAGATTCCAAGGGGGAAACCAAATGGTATCTGTCCTGCTGTGAAATATGTCAGACACAGAAAGAGAAGTACCACTGGGTTTGTGTGCATAGTAGCAGATGAAACAGGCCTCTCTCTTGGTTTTCTTGTGTGGTATGTTTTCTGCATTATTTCCAGCCTTTCAGTGTGGGACATTTTGGCAAACTCAGTGAGCACACTTTGTACTGATTGTGAACTTCACCCAAAATGCAAAGGTCTCCTAAGTCTGTATTAGAAGCCAGACCCAGTGACTCATGCCTGTCATCCCAGTGACTCAGGAGGCTGAGGCAGGAGGATCATGAGCTCAAAGCAACAAATCGAGGCCCTGTCTGAAATTTTAAAAAATAAAAATAGCGGAATAGGTGATGTGGCTCAGTGACTGAGCACCTTTGTATTCAATCACTTGTACTAAAACAATCCCAAACCACATTCTATAAAACCATTCACACACCATGACAAGCTTCCCTTATACACTGAATAAAATCCTGCATGCAGTGGGTGCATCCCTGAAGGCACCCCATCACATGCACATCACAATGAACACTATCTGGGCAGGATGATGCAAGGTCCACAGGAGCAGACTCCACCTGCTTCCTTCTCCCTGTTTTCATGAGTGTGTGAACATGTGTGCAGGGGTAGATGAAATTTAAGGAACAGGAGAAAGCGTGACATAGACAGGACAGCAGGGGAATAGAACCAGGTCGAAGTGAACAGGACAACTGTAGTTTTTAAGGAATGGAGCATCAACCACAATGAGAAAGATTATATATAATACTGGTAGTTTAATAACCAAGTTGGCAAAGACCTAGAATGAAAGAATGAAATGAAGGATGTTCCCCAAATGCCTTGGCACACAGCATGTGCTCAGTTTTCATCTTTTGAATGACTGAGGAATCCTGCCTCAGGTGAACTGACAATGTGACAAAGATGAATTTCCCTTCAATTAGAAAAAATAGGATCAACAAAACCTAGGTCAACAGAAGCTCGTGGAGTGGCTGTATGTGGTAGAGGAAGTGAAGGTGACCCCCTAGATCATATATCAAAGGAAATAAGGACCTCGATATGGAAGTAAGCAATACCCTTTAGAGGAGCATCAAGAAAGTGTCATATATGTTTATGGGTGGACAGAACTTATTTAAATAAGGCAGGATATTCAGGAGTAATATGATAGACATATCATACTGAATATGATATAGACTTCCTTTTTAAAATTTAACTATTGATTCATTGAACACAAATGGAGTACACCTATTATTCTCTGGTTGTACACAAAGAAGAGTCACACCATCTGTGTGTTCATGCATGTACATAGGGCAAAGGTATCTGTCACACATTCTGTTATTATTCTTATTAACCCCACCCCGACTCCACACCTCCCTTCCATTTATGCTATCTATTCTTCCTCCTTTCTTGCCATGCTTCCCCACCCCTGCATTATGCATCATCATTCATTTATCAGAGAGACCATTCAGCCTTTGGATTTTTGGGATTGGCTGATCTCACTTAGCATTACAGTCTCCAACATCTTCCATTTACCTACAAATGCCATAATTTTATTCTTCTTTATGGCTGAATAATATTCCATTGTGTATATATACCACAGTTTCTTTATCCATTCATCCAATGAAAGGCATCTAGGTTGATTCCACAATCTAGCTATTGTGAATTGAGAAGTTATGAACATTGACGTGGCTGCTTGACTGTAGTAATCTGATTTTTAGTCCTTTGGGTATAGGCCAAGGACTGGGATAGCTGGGTCAAATGGTGGATCCATTCCAATTTTTCTAAGGAATCTCCACACTGCTTTCCAGAGTGGCTGCACCAACTTGCACTCCCACCAGCAATGTATGAGTGTACCCTTTTCCCCACATACTTGCCAGGACCTGGTGTTTCCTGTATTCTTAAAAAAAGACATTCAAATTGGGGTAAGATGAATTTTTAAGGTGGTTTTGATTTGCATTTCTCTTATAACGAGTGATGTTGAATATTTTTTCATAAATTTGTTGATTGCTTGTAGATCTTCCTCTGTAAAGTGTCTGTTCATTTCCTTGGCCCATTTATTGATTGGGTTATTGGTGTTCGTGGTGTAAAGATTTTTGAGTACTTGGTAGATTCTGGAGATTAGTGCTCTGTCCGAAGTGTGTGTGGCAAAGATTTTCTCCCACTCTGAAGGCTCTCTCTTCACATTGCTGATTGTTTCCTTTGCTGAGAAGAAGCTTTTTAGTTTGACTCTATCCCAATCATTGATTCGTGCTTTTATTTCTTGCGCTTTGGGAGTCATGTTAAGGAAATCTGGTCCTAGGCCAACATGATGAAGATTTGGACCTATTTTCTCTTCTATTAGGTGCAGAGTCTCTGGTCTGATTTCTAGGTCCTTGA
>JAJEJO010046410.1:0-29180 GCA_020662805.1 Glaucomys volans | reverse complement strand
AAGGAGCCAAAAACATGCTGTTTTCATCACTATTGCTCTGTAGTATAGTTGAAGGTCTGGTATTGTGATGAAAACAGCATGTTTTTGGCTCCTTTGTCAAGTATGAGATACCTGTATTTATGTGTGTTTGTCTCTGTGTCCTCTATTATATACCACTTATCTACCTGTCTATTTTGGTGCCAATACCATGCTGTTTTCATCACTATTGCTCTGTAGTATAGTTGAAGGTCTGGTATTGTGATACCCCCTGCCTCGCTCTTCTTGCTAAGATTGCTTTAACATTTCTGGGTCTCTTATTACTCCAAATGAATTTCATGATTGCTTGCTCTATTTCTATGAGGTCTGTTATTGGGATTTCAATTGGAATTACATTGAATTTGTATAGTACTTTTGGAAGTATGGCCATTTTGACAATATTAATTCTGCCTATTGAAGAACATGGGAGATCATTCCATCTTTTCAGATGCTTTTTAACTTCTTTCTTTAGTGTTCTGTACTTCTCATTGTAGAGGTCTTTCACTTCTTTTTTTAGATTGATTCGCATTATTTTATTTTTTTGATGTTAATGTGAATTTGGTAGTTCTCCTAATTTCTCTCTCAGAGGATGCATCACTTACGAATAAAAATGCATTGGATTTATGAGCATTAATTTTATATCCTGCTACTTTACTGTATTCATTTATGAGTTCCAGAAGTTTTCTGGTAGAATTCTTAGGGTCTTCTAAATAGAGAATCATGTCATCAGCAAGTAGGTATCATTTGAGTTCTTCCCTCCCTATTTGTATTCCTCTAATTTCTTTGGTCTTTCTAATTGCTCTGGCTAGAGTTTCAAGAACACTGTTAAATAGTAGCAGTGAAAGAGGGCATCCCTGCCTTGTTCCAGTTCTCAGGGGAAATGCTTTCAATTTTTCTCCATTTAGAATGATGTTAGCTGTGGGTTTAGCATAGGTAGCCTTTCCAAAGTTAAGGAATGTCCCCACTATCCCTATTTTTTCTAGTGTTTTGAGCATGAAGGTGTGCTGTAATTTATCAATGCTTTCTCTGTATCTATTGAAATAATCAAGTGGTTCTTGACTTTAAGTCTGTTGATGTGGTGAATTATATTTATTGATTTTCAGATGTTGAACCAACCTTGCATCCCTGGGATGAAACCCACTTGATTTTGGTGCACTATCTATTTAATATGCTTTGTATGAAATTTGCTAAAATTTTGTTAAGAATTTTTGCATCTATGTTCATTAGAGATATGGGTCTGAAATTTTCTTTCCTCGTTGTATCCATCTCTGTTTTTGGTATCAGGGTGATATTAGCTTCATAGAATGAGTTTGGAAGGGTTCCTTCCTCCTCTATTTAGTGAAATACTTTGAGGAGTATTGGAATGAGCTCTTCTTTGAAGGTCTTGTAGAACTCATCTGTGAATCCATCTTGTCCTGGACTTTTCTTTGTTGGTAGTCTTTTGATGACTTCTTCAATTTCATTGCTTGAAATTGATCTATTTATGTTGTGGATGTCCTCCAGATTCAGTTTGGGTGGCTCATATGCCTCTAGGAAGCTATTGATGTCTTCCAGGTTTTCTAGTTTGTTGGAGTATAAATTTTCAAAGTAGTTTTTTTATTATGTGTTGTATTTCAATATGTCTGTTGTAATATTTCCATTTCCATCAAGAATTTTAGTATTTTCGAGTTTCTCTGTCCTTCTCTTTGTTAGCTTGGCTAAGGGTTTATCAATTTTGTTTATTTTTTCAAAGAACCAACTTTTTGTTTCGTCAATTTTTTGAATTGTTTCTTTTGTTTCAATTTCGTTGATTTCAGCTCTGATTTTGATTATTTCCTGTCTTCTACTACTTTTGGTGAGGATCTGTTCCTCTTTTTCTAGGTCTTTGAGCTGTAATGTCAGATCATTGATTTGTTGACTATTCATTCTTTTATTAAGTGCACTCCATGCAATGAATTTTCCTCTTAGCACTTCTTTCATAGTGTCCCAGAGATTTTGAAATGTTGCATCTTTGCTTTAGTTGACATCTAAGAATCTTTTAATTTACCCCCTATTGTCTTCTCTTATCCATGCATCATTCAATAGCATATTATTTAATCTCCAGGTCCTGGAGTAGTTTCTGTTTTCAACTTTATCATTGATATCTAATTTCATTCCATTTTGATCTGATAGTATACAAGGTACTAACTCTGTTTTTGTATTTGCTAAGAGTAGCTTTGTGTCATAACATATGGTCTATTTTAGAGAAGGAACCATGAGCTGCTGAGAAGAATGTGTATTCACTTTTTGATGGATGGAATATTCTATATATGTCTGTTGAGTCCAAATTAGTGATTGTGTCATTGAGTCCTATGGTTTCTTTTTTCAATTTTTGCTTGGAAGATCTGTCCAACGGTGAGAGAGGAGTATGAAAGTCCTCCAGTAATTTTGTGCTTTGGTCTATTTGATTCCTGAAGTTGAGAAGGATCAGATTGACATACATGGATGCACAATTGTTTGGTGCAAAAATATTTTTGATTGCTATGTCTTGGTGATTTATGCTTCCTTTAAGCCGTATGAAATGTCCTTCTTTATCCCTTCTGACTGTCTTTGGGTTGAAGTCTTCTTTATCTGAAATGAGGATGGAAAACCCTGCTTTTTACTCAGTCCATGTGTATGGTATGTTTTTCCCAATCTTTCACCTTTTGTCTGTGGGCATGTTTTTCCATGAGATGTGTCTCTTGAAGGCAGCATATTATTGGGTCTTTCTTTTTAACCCAATCTGCCACTCTATGTCTTTTTATTGATGATTTTAGGCCATTTACATTCAGGGTTATTATTGAGATATGACTTGTATTTCCTGTCATTTTAGCTTTTGAGGGGTTTTTAGCTTAACTTTGTTTCTCCTTTGATTGACTCTTTCTTTAGGGTAATTCCTCCCCATGATGACTGAGGTTGTTGTTTCTCGTTTCTTCCTCTTCGAATATTTTGTTGAGAATGTTCTGTAGGGCAGGCTTTCTCTTTGTGAATTCTTTAAGCTTTTTAATCTTTTTAACAAAAGGAAGGATTTAATCTTAATTTAATCCTTTTTAACAAAAGGAAAGATTTTATTTCGTCATCAAATCTGAAGGTAAGTTTTGCTGGGTATAAGATTCGTGGTTTGCATCCGTTTTCTTTCAGAGCTTGAAATATGTTGTTCCAGGCCCTTCTTGCTTTTAGGGTCTGGGCTGAGAAATCTGCTGATATCCGTATTGGTTTCCCCCTGTAGGTAATCTGATGCTTTTCTCTCACAGACTTTAAAATTCTATCTTTGTTTTGTATGTTAGGCATTTTCATTATAATGTGCCTTTTTGTGAATCTGTTGTAATTCTCTGCCTTTTGTGTCCCGTAAGCTTCTTGTAATTGATTTTCCATCTCATTCATCATATTTGGGAAATTTTCTTATAATATTTCCTTGAACAGATTATTCATACCCTTATTTTGTAACTCTGTGCCTTCCTCAATCCCAATTTCTCTTAAATTTGGTCTTTTCATGATGGCCCATATTTCTTGGAGGTTTCGTTCATGATTCCTAACCATCTTCTCTGTTCGCCTTTGTTTTCAAGACTAAATATTTTGTCTTCATTGTCTGAGGTTCTGTCTTCCTAGTGATCTATTCTGTTAATTATGCTTTCTATTGAGTTTTTAACTTGGCTTATTGTTTCCTTCATTTCCTTGTTTCCTTCAAGGATTTCTGTTTGTTTTTTTCTCAGAACTTCTATGTCTTTATTGAAATGATTTTTTGCTTCCTGCAATTGCTCTATTATCTGATTTTTCATAACCTGAATCTGCTCTCTCATCACATTGTTCTCTTTTCAGATCATTTTAATTATGAGCATTCTGAACTCCCTTTCTGTCCTTCCTTCTACCATGATGTCTTTGGGTTATCTTGATATATTATCTAGGTTTTTTTGGGACACTTTCTTCTCTTGTTTTCTCATTTTGCTCAAGTATCTTCCCCTCTAGTAGTGGAAATCAGAGGGATTCCGATTTCCCTGTAAAGACTTAAAGTGTCCCTGCAGATTTCCAGTAACTCATCTGATGTTTGAAAGGTGCTTGATCAAGCGGTGACCCAAGAAACCTGCTGTCCCACTATCTCCAGGTTGGGAATGGTCAATGGTTTTGGGCAGAGGCAGCCTGGTGTTGATAGACAATCAGATAGAGCAAGGTGCTAGACCCCAGTCCAGGGTGTGGGCCTGGGTACTAGACCAAGTTGGGGTGGGGGCACAGAATTGTGCTCAGTGATGGAGACTCTGGGCTTGATATACCAGGCAGGCCTGAGCTCCTCCCTGGAGACTCAGTATGTGGCAGGTGGTCACTCTCTGCCAGCGAAGCTGTAAAAAAGTTCCCAAGGTTCCAAACTCCCCACTGGAGCTGGCGACTCCCTCTGCTCCAGGCAGACCTCCCCAGGAGATGCCTCACAGTGGCAGGGAAGACCGGAGCTCAGCTCCAAGGACTCAGGCAGCCCCAGATGGTCGCCCTCTGTCAGGGAAGCTGCAAAATGGCGCTGAAGGGTCCAAACTCCCCGCTGGAGCCAGCGACTCCACCCGTCCAGGGCAGAGCTCCCCAGGAACCGCTGTGTAGTGGCTCAGAAGACCAGACCTTCACTCTGAGGACTCATGCAGTCTCTGATGGACACTCTCTGCCTGGAAAGCTCAGCTCCGAGGACTCACGCAGTTGCAGATGATCGCTCTCCACCAGGGAAGCTGCAAAATGGTGCTGAGTGATCCAAACTCCCCACCAGAGCCAGCGCCTCCAACCGCTCCTGACCAGACCTCCCCAGGAACCACCGTGCAGTGGCTCGGAAGACCAGACCTCAGCTGGTCTGAGGACTCAGGCAGTCATGGATGGTCTCTCTCCACCAGGGAAGCTTAGCTCAGAGGACTCAGGCAGTAGTGGATGGTCTCTCTCTGCCAGGGAAGCTGCAAAATGGCCCAGAACTTCTATCTCTTTATTGAAATGATTTTTGCTTCCTGCAATTGCTCTATTAGCTGATTATTCATAATCTGAATTCGTTCTCTCATCACATCATCCTCTTCTCAGATCATTTTAATTATGAACATTCTGAACTCCCTTTCTGTCTTTCCTTCTTCCATGCTTTCTTTGGGTTCTCTTGATATATCATCTAGGTTTGTTTGGGACACTTTCTACCCATGTTTTCTCATGTTGCCCGTGTATCTTCCCCTCTAGTAATGCGAATACAAGGGATTGCAATTTCCCTATGAAGACTTAAAGTATCCCTGCAGATTTCCAGTAACTCACCTGATGTTTGAGTGATGCTTGATCAAGCGGTGACCCAAGAAACGTGCTGTCCCATTACCTCCAGTTTGGGAATGATCAATGCTTCTGGGCAGAGGCAGCCTGGTGTTGATAGACAATTAGATACAGCAACTTGCTAGACCCCGGGCCAGGGTGTGGACCTGGGCACTAGACCAAGTTGGGGTGGGGGCACAGAACTGTGCTTAGAGTTGGAGACTCTGGACTTGATATCCCAGGCAGGCCTGAACTCCTCGCTGGAGGCTCAGGTGGTGGCAGGTGGTTGTTCTCTCCCAGGGACACTGTAAAATGGCCCCAAAGGCCCTAAGCTCCCTGCTGGAGCCAGCAACTCCAGCCACTCCATACCAGACCTCCCAAGGAGCCGCTGCACAGAGGCTCGGAAGACCGGACCTCAGCTCCAAGGACTCAGGCAGCCGGAGATGGTCACTCTCTGCCAGGGAAGCTGCAAAATGGCACTGAGGGGTCCAAACTCCCCACCAGAGCCATCGATCCCAGCGGCTCCTGGCCAGACCTCTCGATGTAAGACTTCTTATCACAAAAAATATGGCTCCCAAATCCAAAGGACAAACAATAAACTGAAAATTGTGCTGAAATGATGACACACATAGGAAATGGGCAATTGATAATAATAAGCTAATCAAATTGCTGCCCCATCTCAGGCATAAAAAGTGCTTCCCTTTGCTGTGTGTCCCTCCACAGATAACTGACATCTCTCTATTCCACACATTTCTTTGCAAAGGTCCTGGGACACATGCTCCACTTTACAATGTAACCACACTGAGCCTCTACACCCTCTTCTGATGGGGCTACCTTTGCATAATGTCATTGTCAACAAGGACCTGGCACTGCTGAGCTCACTGTTCACTCCTCTTTTTAGCATGGTGAGCAGACAGTTCAGCAACCAACCAAAGCAAATTCTGAGGTGCAAGTGGAGCCTGATTGGCTCTCAGGTGAGCTTAGGTACACATTGTTGGCTTCCAGTGTCTTAGATGCTTTTCTGGAGCTCCTCCTGGGCACTCAGACTCACCTGGATGTTTTGAATGGAAGTGCTCCTCATGGAAACAGATTCCTCTTGGGATGTTTGATGAGGTGGACAGAAGCTATTTACAGACAAGATAGCAGGAAGGGGTCCAGCAGCAGTGCCCACCAGATTCAAGACGCAGAGGATAAAACCACATCCCCTCCAGATCAGGGCTGCAGTGCTGAGGATTGGGAGGGGGATTTCTAAATCTAGTGTGTTGTTGATTAGGCACATTTTCCTCTTGTTTTCCAACACCAAGAACATCATTTCCCTGGAGGTTGTTGCTCTTCTCCAAATGTAATTTTTCTTGCAGATTCTGTTCCCAAGTCAAAGGGTAAATGTCTAGGGAATTTGTTTTTATTTCTCCTTCTCCATGAAATCTTCTGCCTTCCAGAAAGTTAACCCCCTAACACTGGATCCCAGCCCTGACCTAAAACATCTCAAAGCTTAAGGGGGAAGACCCTTGTGTCCCATGGGATCCCAAAGTCTGATTTGTGTTGGTGACACATTCCTGATATCTATAGAATATTGACTATTCCCCTCTTCAACAAGGGAGTGAATGTGAGCCCTTGATATAAAACCATGACTAATACAACCCTTGGATTTTTGACACTCTTCCCAAGACAATTGAAAATATAATAACTTCAGAAGAGCTGTAAGTCAGTCATTATTTATAAAATGTTTGATAATTCAGGGAAATATATTGATATCCTTTATACATATTTCCCAGAGATTTAAACACTTTAAGAATCTTTTATTACACACTTTTAAATAACTCTGTTTTTTGTAGTCTGCACTATTAGGATCCTCATTCTACATTCATACTGTGTGGCTTCAAAGGATTAAGTGATCTGTGCAGTTGGGCCCAATGGGAGTTAGCATCTGAACACATGAATTTTGGAAGACAGAAATATTTAGTCAACAAAAGAATAGAAATGCCACCAGAGGAGGAACTGCCTGCCTTAAACAGGTGCTCAATAGGCATTTGGGTTCCACTCAACAGAGGAGATGGAAATGCATAGATTTGATCACTGCACATGGTGCCCACATTTTAGATCGTCACTGTACCACGCACGTTTATGATTATGTGTCAGCTAAGAATAAACTTTCAATATCATGTCATCTCAAAAGACAGTTTGACATCCTCTTTTCCAATTTGGATCTTATTATTTTCCTTATCTACTTGCTCTTGCTGGAACTCACAGTAATAACAGTGGTATGAGTGGGCATCCTGCCCTTGAACAGATGAATAGATAAAGAAAATATGGTGTGTGTGTGTATATATATATATATATATATATATATATATATATATGTAATGGAATATTACTCAGCTTTAACAAAGAGTGAATTTTTGACATTTTCTGGTAAATGGATGGAGTTGGAGAATATCATGATAAGTGAAATAGACAAACCCCAAAGCAACCAAAGGCCAAAGGTTTTCCCTGATATGCAGATGCTAATTCACACTAAGTGGGAAGGGGGATAGGGAAGGATAGATTTATATTATATTAGGTAGAGGGGAGTGAGGGAGGGGAAAGTGTAGGGAGTAGGAATGATAGTAGAGTTAAACAGACATTATTTCTTCATGTACATATATGGCTGCATGACCAATGTGGTCCTACAATATACATAATCAGAAAACTGAGAGATTGCACTCCATTTATGTATGATCTATCAATATGTATAAATGCATTCTACTGTCATGCACAACAAATTAAAACAAATTATTTTTTTTAAAAAGCATGGGCATTCTCCTCTTGTTCCTGATCTTAGGGAAGCCTCTTCATTATGATGCTAGCTGTGGGTTTGCCACTTGTAGCCTTTATTGTGTTGGGGAATCTTCTTCTCTACCTAATTTCTTGAGAGTTTTTACTATGAAGGGATACTGAAATTTATCAAATTCTCTTTCTGCATCTGTTGAGTTGATCAGATAATCTTTGCCTTTTCTGTGGATGTGATGTAACATGTTATTGATTATATATGTTGAACTATCCTTGCAACCCTGAGATGAACCTCACTGGATCATGGTGTATAATCATGTTGATTTACATTGGATTTGGTTTGCTAGTATCTTGTTGAGGATTTTTACATCTTCATCAGGATTTTTTGACTATGATCTGCTCTGTCCTTGTCTCACTTGGGTGTCTCACTTAGGTACACTAACATTATAGAATGAATTTGATGGAGTTCCTATGTCTCCATGCTTTTTTTTTTTTTAAGGTTGGGGAGCCTTGCTCTAACCCTTCAAATGTTTGATAACATTCCACAGTGAAGTCTTTTGATCCTGGAATTTTCATAGGTGGGAGATTTCTTAACACATAATAGGACAGCTTAAAGGATTCTAAAAATTATTACTGTGTCTTTTTGGAGTCATCATGAGTGCTTCAGAGATAACAGCTGAGAATCCAATACAAAATAGAGTGGTGGACTCAGACTTTGAGATACCTGCCTGGATCCTGGGACACATCCCCTTCACCGTGACTTACATTCTCCCTGGAACAGGTCAATGCTGGACTCACTTCCTGTGCCAGGAATCCCTTATGATGTCACAGTGACCTGAGCCAATGAGGAGCAAGGTGATTGTCACATGGCTGCTGTCTGTGGAGCATCTGCTCTGCGCAGGTCATTTCCTTTGAGCTTTAAAGTATGGGTTAGTTCACTCAGAAACTCCATGAAAAGGGAATATACCAAGTTTATATAAGGAGTCAAGGAGAGTATGCTTGATTTCCTCTCATTAGGCAAGCATTTAAGAGACAAGTGTCAAATTGTTCAGGCAGAAGCTGAGCTACTGAGTCCACATCTGACCACCTAAAATAAGAACTGATCTGAAGGGATGCATACACTTGACTCTGATGCTGGACCACACCCTGGGTGCTCAATAATGGAACCACCAGGTGGTCCAGCAATCCCACCACTGTTGTTTGTTTTAGTCAGTCTTGTCACTGCTGTGACCTAAAGACCTGACAAGAATAACATGTAGAAGGGAAAGTTGCATTTGGGGCTCATGGTTTCAGAGGTCTCAGTACACAGATGGCTGAATCCATTGCTCTGGACTTGATGTGAGGCACAACATTATGGCAGAAGGGTTTGGACCAGGAAAGCAGCTCAGCTCAGGGACATAGCAATCAGGAAGCAGAGAAAGCTCCACTCACCATTGACAAAATATAAACCCCAAAGGAATGACCCCAATGGCCTAATGCTTCCAGCCACACCCTACTTGCCTCCAGTTACCACCAGTTAATCCCTATCAGTGGATGAATGAACTGATTAGGTTATAGCTCTCATAACCCCATCTTTCCACCTATGGACAATCTTATGATTTTTGACACATGACCTTTTAGGAAACACCCCACATCTAACCCATAACAGTATTCATCGAAAACATGATGTATCCCAAAGACATTTGCAGTTCTGTATTTGTTACAGCATTATTGAAAACAGTCGAGACATGGAGTCCACCTAAGTACCCACCAACAGATGAATGGGTAAAGAAAATACAGCATGTATACACGATGGAACAGGACTCACCGATAAAAAATAAAAGAAGTTCTGTCCTATGCAACAAAATTGAAGGAATTAGAGGTCAAAGTGTTAGGAACATAGTAGGAACTCAATTTACATTCCTCAAGGGGATGAAAAACTGCTCATTACAACTAGTAAAAACAACATATTGAGGAAAAGGCACAGAGGAACTCTGGTTCCTAATCACAGATGGCACCATGCACATCTTAAAAGAAACCTAATACAAACATTAGTCATGTTTGTTTTCTCTTTACAGCACATGAAATCAATATGTGGCATACAAATTTCAGAAAATTATACACAGATTACAGAGTTTCTTGGATTTTCAGAGGATCCAGAACAGCAGCCTCTCATCTTTGTGCTTTTCCTCTCCATGCACCTGGTCATTGTGCTGGGGAACCTGCTCATCATCCTGGCCACCATCTTGGACTTCCACCTGCACACGCCCATGTACTCTTCCTCTCCAACCTGTCTTTGTGGACATCTGCTTCACCATCAACACTGTCCCAAAAAAGCTGGTGAACATCCAGAAACAGAGAAAGATCATTACCTACATAGGCTGCATCATACAGATTCAGTTTTTTGCATTTTTTGTAGGTTTGGACAACTTTCTCCAGGCTGTGATGGCCTATGACTCTGCACTACATGACCATCATCAACCCCAGGCACTGTGCATTGCTGGTGCTGAAAACCTGGCTCATGAGTGACCTTAAATCCTTATTACAAAGCTTAATGGTGCTGCAGCTCTCCTTCCACATAGACTTGGAAATAACCCAATTTTTCTGTGAAATTATTCACCTGCTTCATTTTGCCTTTTCTGACAACTTTCTCAATGAGGTTGTGATGTACATTCCTACTGTACTACTGGGAGGTGGCCCCCTCACTGGCATCCTTTACTCCTACTGCAAGAGAGTGTCCTCCATCCATGCAATCTCATCAGCTCAGAGCAGGTACAAAGCCTTCTCCACCAGTGCATCTCATCTCTCCGTGGTCTCCCTATTTTATTGCACACTCCTGGGAGTGTACCTTAGTTCAGTTATGACCAAAAACTCATGTTCGGTTTCAACAGTCTCAGTGATGTACACTGTGGTCACCCCCATGCTTAATCCCTTCATCTACAGTCTGAGGAATAAGGACATCAAGAGGGCTCTGAGAAGACTCTTTGGAGGGAAGCTTTAAAAGCCCTCATTTTCCTGAGCCTTGAAAATGCTGCTGACCACGTGGTTCAAAGCCTCACAGGATGAAATTACACTATTTTAATTAGATGGTGGAACTAGAAGTTCTTATTTTTTTATTTTTCAGTGTTTCTATTTCTTTTTCAACTTCTTGTAAAGTTATGTAACTAGCCATGCACAGTTTTGCACACCTGTAATCCCAGGGTTTTAAGAGGCTGAGGTAGGAGTAGCCCAAGTTCAAAGACACCCTCTGCATTTTAGCAAGTCTATAAGCAACTTAGTGAGATCCTGTCTCTACATGAAATATAAAAAGGACTGAAGATGTGGCTCAGTGGTTAAGCTCCCCTGGGTTCAGTCCCCAGTAAGAAAGGGAAAAAATGTTATTTAACTCAACTTGTTCAGATTTAGCCATCTCTTTCATATGAACAATGTTCCCCTCTATCCTTTGCATACTTCCTCAAAGGTACTTTCAATCTCAGATCAGAACCTTTGGAAATTCCCATTTATCTCATGTCAAACAGAGATATCTTTTTCATTTGTGGGTGAGGGGTTCTTAAGAACATTCTCAAATGAAATTGTTACTTTACTTTTGTTCTTACCAAAGAATGCAGTTATGTGTTGAACTCCTTCTAGGAAAAAGTGACACTTGACAACCAAGGCCATTTATGTAATTTTGCATGAGAGGAAATCCCCGGACCACAGTTTGGCAAGGTGGGTTCCTCATGACCCAGGGTATCAGCATCTCAACGGCTCTTCCTGATAATGAGCACTCTAACAGACAGTGCACTTCTAGAATCAGCATATGCTTTTCTTCTCCTTCTCATAGTTCTGTTTTGTTACTCAGCTTGGTGCCCACATCTCCACCACAGTCACTGCCAAAAGAAACTGACTGGTAAATACATATACCCAAGTGAAGTCCATGTGGAAAGACAACTTGGAAATGATTGAGTCTCTTTGGCCTCCACAGCAGAAGGGACTTCAACCAGGATGGAGGACTCACTCCCAGTGTCATGGTGTGTATCCCTTATTTCCTCCTCAAGCACCACCTCTCAATAGTGTCATGGCAATGGCAATTCAATTTCAACCTGATCTCTATTCAAGGCATAGCACTTTCTCAAAGCTTGAATCAGACTGAGCATATATACACATATGTATCAGCAGTGTCATATATATATATACATATATATATATATATATATGTATATATATATATATATCCATACATTTTTTAAGTGAAACACACTGGATGGCCAGCAGCTCTTCAGAGTGATCACTTTTATTTGGGTTCCAGTTCCATCATTGTCCACACTTCCCTTTCCCCTGCATCTTGTTCAAGGCTTGCTCTGTGGGGTGTGTTTAACTAAGTACCTGTGGTTGATAGAAATAAAGTTATGCTCAGAGTGGGACCAGGAAAAGTGTTACATAAAAATTCTCAGTTGCAGACTCTTAATCCAGAAATTAAAACATTGTGTGAAAAGTAAAAAATAAAAAAATGAACTTCCATATTATACATTTTATTATCAAACAAAAGACTGCTTTTTCTCACTCTGAATATAACCATGCAATTGTAGAAGATGGTTGACAGGAGTATTGGCCTCCTTCCTGTACACCCTGGACACTGTCATGGTGAACCACTCCACCTACAGTCTGAAGGACAGGGACATGAAGAGGACCCTGAGAACACCTCTGTGAAGCTCATTGTCCTCCTATGACAGCAATACTGACCCTGTGCCTGGACAAGTGTGACCAAGAACAAGGGAACACAGCACTTGTTTGGACTCTGCAGCTTTCCCAGCTGAATTCCCAGGCAGATGCTCTGCTGACTCATGCCATGTCTAAATATTTTTAAAGGTGGTCTTCAATTATCTTGCCATTGTGTATTTCTTCTTCTTTTCAATTTGTAGAAAGATGTAAATTCTTTAAAAGATGTGGGTGTCTATCTTTTTACAGTAAGAGCATTCCTTTCATTTTATTTGCAGGTTCTTTTGGTGAGAAAATTCATAAAATGTTGATAAAGTCCAATTTTTCTTTTTAAAATTATCTATTTGTAGATCAGTATCTGAGATCACAAGGACTATGTGAGCTCAGAAAGTAATAGAAATGGTTCCTCAACTTATTTTACTTTAGGATGATGTGAAGGTAATAGCATTCAGTAGAAATCCTCCTTTGAATGTTTAAATTTATCTTTCTCCAGGCCAGCATTATGTGGTGCTCCCAGTCAGGGACACAATCTTCCCAATCAGCAACCAATTCTCTGAAGCACACTTGGCTGTGATGTCCAGGAGTTTAGGTGTATAATTAGATGTTTGAACTTTGATATTCTCAGCTTATGATGTAATGAGAGGAGCATCTGTACATACAAACGAGAAGAGCAATCACCACCTTCCCTGAGAAGTGTATTTCTGCTTTTTCTGTGATTCTGCATTTTCCATATAGATTACTGTTTTGTTGATATGATGATGCCAGGCCCCTTCCACACATATGGCTGACCAAGTGCAACTAACCCTGGAGCACAGCTGACCTGCCACTTCTGCTCAGGCTGCCTTCCTGACATGCTGTGGATACATCTGATATGCCACAGCTTGGGATGTCCCACAACTGACCCTCTCTTAGGGCTCTGTCCACAGCCTCTCTGGGTGACTTCTCCCTCTGCATCTGCTTCACATCCCTCCACTCCAATCCGTGGGGAATGCCTTCTCTACCCATGAGCAAAAATCGAGGTTGAGCCAGCTGGACACTACGTATGCATGAGCCTGACCGTTTTACCTCTATTAGCAACCTTCCTCTAGCCTTATTCGATCAGTGCACGTATTCCTTCCCCTGATGCTGCAGCATAGGTCCTAGTAGAGCTTCTTTCAGATGGTTTTATTTTGCCTATTCGTTATATCTCTCTCATGCAGACTTAAGAAAGGCAGTTTGCTCTAAGAGCAAACAACATTAAAGGCTGCTGGCACTCCAAGTAGCCAGCAGCTGGAGCTGGTAACACTGAGAGAAGCTAGTAGTAGTCAGTGAGCAATGCAGAGCTCCCAGAACTGCCAGCAGCTGCTACCTCTGGCCACTAGAGGGCAGTGAGGGGAATTGCTAATACCAGTCCCTGAATGCTGCTGGGGTTCAGAGCTCAGAGCTGCTAACACTAAAGGAAATGTTCTTTGCTTACTTGTAATCTTGATCCAAATTGAGTAAAATAATCCTCAGCTGATTGCTAACACAAATAATTAGTAGGAGTCTTTTTTGGGCTTTAAATAAATCATTAGAAAACAGAAAAGAGTGGCCATGATTACATTTAAGAATGTCTTTAAAGTCTCAAGGCTTAACATTTTTTTTATATTATGAATTTAATTGTACAAATTCATGGGATATAGCGTGCAATTCACTACATGTGCACAGTATGTACTTATCAATTCACAGCATTTAACATTTTAATCTTAAATATTTTAAAATTTTTGATTAAAATATTAAAGTTGTAAATATTTATTAGGTATAGTGTGATATTTCAATACATGCATGTAATATGTACTGACCAAATCAGGGAAATTAACACGAGTTTGGAGCCTCCAAGCTACTCTCTTCTAGTCGTTCATAAAATATATGGTAGGTTATTGAGGACTGTGGTCACTAGACTGCTCTGCAGGAAAGTTGAATTTTACTTTCTATTTTTGGTAGTGGTTACCCACCTGCTCTACCCATCTTCCCAGTGAATTTATAATTTGCATTTGCAAGTCACCAAGTAATGCAGAATTAAACAAGTTTGTATGCTATAGTGTCTAGCTGGCTGGTAGTTAGCAATTAAATATTTTTCAACACCATAAAATATTTCTAAGGTTCATGTTTGCTTTCATAATAAACAGTGCCTCAAATTCCAATGCTTTCACATGAGGGATGAACAGACCAGTGACCCTGCATGTAGATCTCAGGGTATGTTGCTCTGTCCCGTGTTATTTGGTCTGCAGGAATACAATACATACTTATCAATTCAGAGCATTTAATATTTTAATCTTAAATATTTAAAAAATTTTATTGAGATAGTAAAGTTGTACATATTTATTAGGCATTGAATGATATTTCAATATATGCATGTAATAAGTACTGGTCAGATCAGGGTAATTAACCTAAGTTTGGAGCCTCCAAGCTACTCTCTTCTAGTTGCTCGTAAAATATATAGTAAGTTATCAAGAACCATGGTCACCAGACTGTGCTGTAGGATACTGGAACCTTTGCTTTCTAATTTTGGTAATAATTATCCACCTCCTCTACCCATCTTCCCAGTATTTATTGTCATTTGAAAGTCACCCAGGGATGCAGACTTGAGCAAGCTTGTATGCTAAAGTGTCTAGATGGCTGGTAGTAATCATTTTTCAAAACCATAAAAAGGTGGTACTGTTAGTGTTTGCTGGCATAAAAAACTGTGATTCAAATTCTAAAGCTTACATATGAAGAAGGAAGAGACCCAGTGATCCTGCATGTAGACCTCAGGGCATGTTGCTCTGTCTCGTGTTCTTTTGTCCATATGCAGCATCAGTCTCAGAATGTGGCCACAGAAGCAGCAGTAATGTGAGAGGTGCCCATTGTCCTAACAGGGGAGGAAGGAGAAGCAGTAGAATCTCATGAACATCTTGCAACTTCTTAATCATCAAGCAAATTATGTCAGCACACATTCTATCAAATAAAGCAGGTCGTAAGTTTCATTAGTTAGGGTTGTCAAGATAAAAAGAACAAAACAAGTTAGAGGGATTCATAGGATGCTACTTATAGATACAGATATAGAAACAAGACTGATCCTCACAATCACAAAGGCTGAGTATTTCCATAACAACTGTGCACTGGAGGCCAGAAAAGCCACTCTTTTGACTGTCCAAGAAGGTGGAAGCTGCAGAGCCCTGGAGGTCAATGGTGCAGCCCCTGGTACAAACTGAAGGCCAACAAGACCCCAGAGGGCTGATGGTGCTGGTCCCACAGTCCAAAGACTGAAACAGCAGAGTCTGAGAGGGGAGGGTGGTAGCAGGAGAGAATGTGCCTGTCCAGAGGAAGACTCAGTGAGAGGTTCCCCTCCTTCAAGTTTACTGCACATCCAGACCCCAGCCAGTTGGAGGAGCCCCCACCACACACATTCAGGAGAGCTGTCCCCCCGAAACCCACATAGCTCTTGTCTAGAAACAGCCTCCCAGACACACTCAGAAGTAATGGTTACTGATTTTTCAGGAAACCCTCCAGGAAATAAATTTGATCCCCCACATTGATCACCCATCATCTGACCCAGAAGAAGCAGAGAAAGGACACAGGCTCCTACCATGGGAGGCACTGTCGAGACCCAGGGGGTGGTGGTGTGGTACAGTCTCCCTGTAGATGGCAGAAGAGTGACGACCAATAGGACATGTAAAACAGGGCACTGTTCACACTTCCTTACACAGCAAACGTTTATTAATTGTGTGCTTTGGATTTGCCACAGGAGGATGAGAAGAATGGAGATGTTATTTAATGCATCAAGAACCATCAGTTCCACTGATTTGTTAAGAATGTAAGAGAAAAACCGCATAAAAGAATCTAACCATCCTTACTGTGCCTAATTGGAGTCCCCATGAGCAGGTCAGAGAGGTGCCCATAGGTACCACACAGCACAGGGTGGTGGACTCAGACTCTGAGCAGCCTGCCTGGGGCTGGGAACATTCTGAGTTTCTGGTGGCATTCACTTTCCATCACATCTCCTTGAGGACAAGCACACATGATTTAAAAATTAAAAATTTCTCATGCTTTGGTAGTCATGTTAAGTAATTCTGGTCCTAAGCCAACATGATGAAGGTTTGAACATACTTCTTCTTCTATTAGGTGCAGAGACTCTGGTTTAAGTCCTAGGTCCTTGATCCATTTTGAGTTCAGTTTTGTGCAGGGTGAGAGATAGCGGTTTAGGTTAATTTTGCTGCATATGGATTTCCAGTTTTCCCAGCACCATTTGTTGAGGAGGCTATCTTTTTTCCATTGTATGTTTTTGGCTCCTTTGTCTAGTATGAGAAACTGTATTCCTGAGGGTTTGTCTCTGTGTCCTCTATTCTTTACCATTGTCTACCTGCCTATTTTGGTGCCAATCCCATGCCATTTTTGTTACTCTTGCTCTGTAGTGTAGTTTAATTTCTGGTATAGTGATACCACTGCTTTACTCTTCCTGCTAAGGATTGTGATAGCTAGTCTGGGTTTCTTATTCTTCCAAATGAATTTCATGATTGCTTGCTGTATTTCTATGAGGTCAATCATTGGAATTTTAATTGGAATTGCATTGAATTTGTATAGTGCTTTTGGTAGTATGGCCATTTTGACAATATTAATTCTGCCTATCCATGAACATGGGAGATCTTTCCATCTTCTAAGACTTTCTTTAAGTTCTTTCTTGAGTGTCCTGTAGTTCTCATTGTAGAGGTCTAAGTAAAAGAAAAGAAGCAGGAATCAACCATTGGGATAGAGTCAAACTAAAAAGCTTTTTTCTCAGCAAAGGAAGCAATCAACAGTGTGAAGAGAGAGGCTACAAAGTGGGAGAAAATCTTTGCCACACACACTTCAGATAGAGCACTAATCTCCAGAATCTATAAGGAATTCAGAAAACTTCGCTCCAAGAATACAAATAACCCAATCCACAAAAGGGCTAAGGAAATGAGCAGCCACTTCACAGAAGAGAATCCACAAGCAATCAACAGATATATGAAAAAATGTTCAACATCCCTAGTAATAAGAGAAAATTCAAATTAAAACTACCCTAAGATTTCATCTCACCCCAATTAGAATGGCTATTATTAAGAACACAAGCAATAATAAGTGTTGGCATGGATGTGGGGAACATTGCTGGTGGAGTTGCAAATTGGTGCAGCCACCCTGGAAAGCAGTATGGAGATTCCTCAAAAAACTTAGAATGGATCCACCATTTGACCCAGCTATCCCACTCTTCGGTTTACACTCAAGGGACTTAAAATCAGCATACTGCAATGATGCAGCCACATCAAAGTTCATAGCTGCTCAATTCATAATAGCTAGATTGTGGAACCAACCTAGATGCCCTTCAATAGTTGAAGGGTTAAAGAAACTGTGGTATATATACACAATGGAATATTACTCAGCCATAAAGAAAAATAAAATTATAGCATTTTAAGGTAAATGGATGCAGTTGAAGAATATCATGCTAAGTGAAATAAGTCAAGCCCCAAAATCCAAAGGCCAAAGGTTTTCTGTGATAAGTGAATGATGATATATAATGGGAAGGGTGGTAGCAGGGAGTTAAGAGAAGAATGGAGAAACATTGGATGGTGTAGAGGAACATCGGGTGGGAGAGGTGGGGAAGGAAAGATAGTAGATTGTGACAGACAGTGTTACCCTATGTGTACATATGATCACATGGATAGTGTGAATCTACATCATGTACAACCAAGGAAATGAAAAGTTGTACCCCATTTGTATGCAATGAATAAAAATACAGTCTGTAAAAACATATTTAAAAGATAAATTTAAAAAAATTCTCAAAAAACAAATGAACTCATATCTTTTTGATATCAAGTACCAACACAACGATCCCCCATGTGGAACAAAAATAAGAGAAAAGGAGAGAAAAAAGTGAGAATCCATAAGGGAAATTCACAAAGGACAACAAACTTTGTACATTTTATATACAATATAAAAAGAGGTTTCTGTGCCCTTCAATAGAGATAACACAAATGGGGGTTAATGTCTAATCTTTAGTTGTAAGGACATTGTTCAGCACAGTAATTGTAGGTATTTCTAGGGTGAGGTGGGAAGTTTCATTATATATCAACACTCTGTAATGCCCCAACTGGGTAATCAGCACATACACCACCTGAAACATTTATGACTTCATTGTGCTGAGAGTCTTGAAAACACACCCTTATCAGTAGTTTAAAATAGGCCACACTCCTATGAAATGAACTTTTGATACCATGGCCATTTTGACAGTATTAATGCTGCCTATCCAAGAACATGGGAGATCTTTCCATCTTCTCAGATTCTCTTTAATTACTTTCTTTAGTGTTCTGTAATTCTCACTGTAGAGGTCTTTCACCTCTTTTGTTAGATTCGCCCCCAAGTATTTAATTTTTTAAGGCTACTGTGAATGGGGTAGGTTTCCTAATTTCTCTCTCAGAGGATTCATCACTTATGAATAAAAATGCATTTGATTTATGAGCACTAATTTTATATCCTCCTACTTTACTGAATTCATTTATGAGTTCCAGAAATTTTCTCGTGGAATTTTTAGGCTCTTCTAAATAGAGAATCATGTCATCAGCAAAGAGGGATAGTTTGAGCTCTTCTTTTCCTATTCTTATCCCTCTAATTTCTTTGGTCTGTCTAAATGCTTCTGACTAGGGTTTCAAAGATGTATATAAGTTGAGAAAGAGGGCATCCCTGCCTTGTTCCTGTTCTCAGGGGGGAATGCGTTCAATTTTTCTTCATTTAGAGTGATGTTAGCTGTGGGCTTAGCATAGATAGCTTTTACAATGTTAAGGAACATTCCTACTATCCCTATTTTTTCTAGTGTTTTGCACATGAAGCGGTGTTGTATTTTATCAAATGCTTTTTCTGCATCTATTGAAATAATCATGTGGTTCTTGACTTTAAGTCTGTTGATATGGTGACCTACATTTATTGATTTCCAGATGTTAAACCAATCTTGCATCCCTGGGATGAAACCCACTTGATCATGGTGCACTCTCATTTTAATATGCTTTTGTATGCGATTTGTTAAAATTTTGTTAAGAATTTTTGAATCTTTGTTGATTAGGGATATTGGTCTGAAATTTTCTTTCCTCAATGTGTCCTTATCTGGTTTTGGTTTCAGGGTTATATTAGCTTCATAGAATGAGTTGGGAAGTGTTCCCTCCTCCTGTATTTCTTGAAATACTTTGAGGAGTATTGGAATGAGCTCTTCTTTGAAGGTCTTGTAGAACTCAGTTGTGAATCCATCTGGTCCTGGACTTTTCTTTTTTGGTAGGTTTTTGTTGACTTCTTCTATTTCATTGTTTGAAATTGATCTATTTAAGTTGTGTATGTCCTCCAGATTCAGTTTGGATGGCTCATATGTCTCTAGAAACCTGTGGATGTCTTCCAGGTTTTCTATTTTATTGTAGTATAAATTTTCAAAATAGCCTCTGATTACTTTTTGTATTTCTTTAGTGTCTGTTGTGATATTTCCTTTTTCATCACGAATTTTAGTAATTTGAGTTTTCTCTCTCCTCTTTGTTAGTGTCGCTAGGGGTTTATCAATTTTGTTTATTTTTTAAAAGAACCAACTTTTTTGGTCAATTTTTTGAATTGTTTATTTTGTTTCAATTTCATTTATTTCTGCTCTGATTTTAATTATTTCCTGTCTTCTTCTACTTTTGGTGATGTACTGTTCTTCTTTTTCTAGGGCGTTGAGTTGTAATGTGAGGTCATTTATTGGTTTACTTTTCATTCTTTTATTGATTGTGCTCCATGCACATGCTCCATGAATTTTTCTCTTAACATTGATTTCATAGTATTTCAGAGATTTTCATATGCTGTATCATTGTTCTTGTTGATCTCTAAAAAGTTTTTTATTTCCACCCTAATGCCTTCTGTTATCCATTCATCATTCCACAGCATATTGTTTAATCTCCAGGTGTTGGAGTAGTTTCTGTTTTTGATTTTGTCATTGATTTATAATTTCATTCCCTTGTCGTCTGAAAGAATAAAAGGTAGTATCTCTATGTTTTTGTATTTGGTAAGAGTAGTTTTGGGGCAAAACATATGGTCTATTTTAGAAAAGGATCCCTGTGCTGCTTAGAAGTAAGTGTATTCACTTATTGATGGATGGAGCATTCTATATATACCTGTTAAGTCTAAATTAGCGATTGTGTTATGGAATTCTATATTTTCTTTGTTCAGTTCTTTCTTGGAAGATCTGTCCAATGGAGAGTGGTGTGTGTTAAAGTCACTCAGTATTATTGTGTTGTGGTCTCTTTGGTTCCTGGAGTTGAGAAGGATTTGATTGGCATACATGGATGTACTGTTGTTTGGGGCATAAATATTTATGATTTTTATGTCTTGCTGATTTATGCTTCGTTTAAGGAGAATGAAATGTCCTTAACTATCCCATCTAACTAATTTTGCCTTGAAGTCCACTCTATCTGATATGAGGATGGAAACCCCTGCTTTTTTACTGAGTCCATGTGCATGGTATGTTTCTCCCCATCCTTTTACCTTTAGTCGGTGAGTATCTTTTCCTATGAGATGCATCTCTTGGAGGCAGCCGATTGTTGGATCTTTCTTTTTAATCCAATCTTCCAGTCTATGTATTTTGATTGATGAGTTCAGGCCATTAACATTCAGGGTTATTATTGAGATGTGGTTTGTATTCCCAATCATTATGGCTTATTTTTGGTTTTTAACTTGACTTAGTTTCTCCCTTATTTGGCTATTCCTTTAGGGTAGTTCCTCTCTATGCTCGTTTACATTGTTTATCTTCAATTCTTTCTCATGGAATATTTGGCTGAGAATGTTCTCTAGTGCTGGCTATCTATTTGTAAATTCTTTTAGCTTTTGTTTATCATGGAAGGCTTTTATTTCACATTCAAATCTGAAGGTGAGTTTTGCTGGGTATAAGATTTCTCGTTGCCATCCATTTTCTTTCAGGGCTTGGAATACATTATTCCAGGCCCTTCTTGCTTTTAGGGTCTGCGTTGAGGAATCTGTTGATAGCTGTATTTGTTTCCCCCTGAATGAAATCTGATTTATTTCTCTTGCAGTCTTTAAAATTCTGTCTTTGTTTTGTATGTTAGGTACTTTCATTATCATGTGCCTTGGTGTTGACCTGTTGTAGTTTTGTACATTTGGTGTCCTGTAAGCCTTTTGCATTTGATTTTCCATTTCAATCTTCAGATATGGAAATTTTTCTGACATTATTTCATTGACTAGATTATTCATTCCTTTGGTTTGTATCTCTGTGCCTTCCTCAAGCCCAATAATTCTTAAATTTGATCTTTTCATGATATCCCATAATCTTGTAGGCTTTGTTCATTAATTCTTACCATCTTCTCTGTTTGGTCAACTTTGTTTTCACGATTCAATATTTTGTCTTCAATGTCTGATGTCCTGTCCTCCAGGTGATCTAGCCTGCTGGTTATGCTGTCTATTGAGATTTTTATTTGGTTTATTGTTTCCTTCATTTCAAGGATTACTCTTTGGCCTTTTTTCAACATCTCCCTCTCTTTATTGAAATGATCTTCTGCTTTCTGCATCTGTTCTTTAAACTGTTGATAGTTGCAATCATTCATTTCCTGCATTTTCTCTCTCATCTCATCCTTTGCTTCTCTGATCATTTTAATTATGTACACTCTGATCTCCCTTTCTGACATTTCTTCTACCATGTTATCACTGAATTCTGTTGATTCAGTTTCTAGATTTGTTTGAGACACTTTCTTCCCCTCTCTTCTCATGTTTTTCATGTATCTTCCCTTCTATCTGTGAGAATCTGAGGTATAGCAGCTTCGCCCCTTAAAACAGGTGGCATCCCTGCAGGTTTCCAATTTCTCACCTCCTTGTCTTCAGTAGCAATAGACCACAGGCCAGGGCCAGGCTGTAGTAAGACTTGGCCCCTGGGCTCGGCCTCCCAGCATGGGAGCCTCAAGTGTATGCTCTCTGCTCACTTCTCCCATGCTGAGGGTTCCTGCTTCTACACTGTACCTGCTACCCCTTCAGAGGTCTCATGGGAGCACTCTGGTACGATGTCCTTGGTGGGGAACTCTCACCCATTTGCACTGGGCTATGCCTGATGTCTGTCTCTGGGCCTGCCTCCCTGGACCTGGAACTCTCGCAGGACTTGGCTGAGCTGAAAGGAAGCCTCTGAGCTGGGCCCCCTGGAGAGGATGACCCAAGTGTCCTCTCCTCAGTGTCCACTTCCCGAGCTGAAGACTCTCACCTCCTGGCTGTACTGGCGGCCCCTGTGGAGGACCCATGGGAGTGCTCCAGTCCCTGATGTCCCAAGTGAGGAACTCTCACCCGTTTGAGCCAGCTTTGCCTGATGTCTGTTACTGGGTCCCTGAGTCTTAAGAGTGCTGTTGATCATGTGGTTCAAAACCTCACAGGACGAAATTACACTATTTTGATCAGATGGTGGAACTGGAAGTTCTGGTCATTTATTTTCCAGAGCTTCTACTTATTTTTCAACTTCTCTTAAAAGTTACATAACTAGCTGTGCACAGTGGTGCATAGCTGTAATCCCAACATTTCAAGAGGCTGAGACTGGAGGATCCCAAGTTCAATGTCAGCCTGAGTAACCTAGCAAGGCTGTAAGCAATTTAGAGGGGTCCTGTCTCCAATGGAAATAGAAAAATGACTGGGGATGTTGCTCAGTTGTTGAGGTCCCCTAGGCTCAATACCCACTATCAAAGGGGAAAAATGTTATGTAACACCTTGTTAAGTTTTATGTCCTCTCTGTCATATGAACAATGATCTCCTTTATCCTGTTGCATACTTCCTCAAAGGTGCTTTCAGTCTCAGATCAGAAACATTGGAAATTCCCATTTATGTCATGGCACAACTGAGATATCTTTTTCATTTTGGGGTGAGGGGTTCTTAGGAACATTCATCTCATAGGACATAAATCACATCATCACTTTTATTTACTTGTTACCAAAGAACATATTCATGTGTTGAACTCATCCTGTGAAAAATCCACACTTGATAAGCAAGGCTGCTTATGTAATTTTGCACAAGAGGAAATCCTGGGAACACAGTTTTGCACTGTGCGTTCCTTATGCCTCCGGGCATCAGCATCTCAACTGCTCTTCCTGATGATGTGCATTCTAACAGACCAGCTTTTCTTCTCCTGGTCAGAGTTCTGTTTTGTAACTCAGCTTGGTGTCCACAGTCTCCACCACAATCACTGCCAAAAGAAACCGATTGGCAAATACAAATCCCCAAGTGAAGTCTGTGTGGAAAGACAACTTAGAAATGAGAAGTCTCTTTGGCCTCCACATCAGAAGTGACTTCAAATAGAATGCGGGACTGGCTCCCAGTGTCATGGCATGCATCCCTTAATCCTTCTTAACCACCACCTCTCAACAGTATCACAGTGAAGGCGATTTCATTTCAACCTGAGTTTGAAGGAGACATTCAAGGCATGGCACTTTTCAAGGATTGGATCAGACTTGGACTAGACAGCAAGCAGCTCCTCAAACTGCTCACTTTTATCTGGGTTTCATTTCCATCACTGTATACACCTCCCTTGTCCCCAGCATCTCATCAAGTCTTGCTCTGTGTGGTGTGTTTAACTGATAGAAATAAAGTGATGCTCAGGGTGGGGCTAGGGAAAGGAGTTACATAAAGGTTCTCAGTTGCAGACAAATGAGAAATTATACTCCATTTATGTATGATACATCAAAATGCATAAATGCATTCTACTGTCATGTATAATTCATTAGAACAAATTTAAAATTTTTTAAAAATATTCGCAGTTGCAGACTTTTGATCCAGAAATTAAAACATTGTCTTAAAAGTGAAATGCAAAAAATAAACTTTCATATTATATGTTGTATTATTAAACAAAAGACAAGTTTTTCTTACTTTAAATATAACCATGCAATTGTGGGAGATGGTTCCCTGTGTAAGTGTGTTAGCTCATGGAATAGTGATGTGCATTTATGAAGTGTCTTATTAGTGTGTATATTCATACATAACCATGGGGTTTACTTTGACATATTTGTACATTCATGGAATATAATTTGTTCCACTTCAATCCCCAGGATTTCCACATTCCCTCTTCCCCTGCCTTCTTCAACCTCTTTCCTCCACTCTGCTGGTCTTCCTTCTCTTTATTACTTTTTTAATTAATGCATTATAGATATACATAAAATGGAATTCTTTATGATACATTTTACATGCACACAGCATAATTTGATTAATTTCATATTAACCTGATTTTTTAAATCACACACATATACATAAATGATCATACCCTACCCTGCAAATTGGTGCAATGATAATAATTTACACACGTTTTTTAAAATTCATGTCAAAATAATTATTTACAAAAGCAAATGAAACATTGGTGGAAATATATAATATGTAGAATGTTTTGGAAATCAGCCTCATCACAGCAACTACTTGTTATCTATATGCATCCAAGAACATGATGTAGGCCTCAAATATGCAGAATAAACTTTATTTTAAAAATAAAATTAAATCCAAAATACCACACAGGCATCTTTGCATTATTTCAAGCCAATTATAATTAAAAACAACAAAAATTACCCAAGTTTGTGAACAAGAGTTTCAGAGGAACCAATGTGAGTGACTCATAAACACCAAAATGTGCTCAATCTCATGAATGTACAGCAAATGTCCTATTAAAATATCGAGGGACCCTTCCAAACCCTTACCATGGTTTCTGCTTTATCCCTAAGGCTTCACACCCAGAGACAGAGCACATCTTTGCTGGGGAGAATCCCAGAAGCAGGAGTTTGTGTCAGAAGCTGCTACTTCCTCTGAGCTCTGACACTTACAACCCTGAAGATTCACTGGAGCCAACTTCAGGCCTGAGAGCAGGGTTTAGTTTGCACAGCTGTGGGTGGGGCTTCTTCATCCTATCTGTGACCTCAGGCTAGATAGCAAGCTACCATAAGCTTCTGCTTCCTTGTGAAGCAGTTACCATAAATATTCAGAGATAACGTGTATGAGATGGTTCATCAGTGCTGGAAAATACTGAGTAGAGTTTAAAATGTTTACCCTAAAGCTGTGTTGGCATGTAAGGACTGCAGGTATTAATGGGGCACCGTGTGCTATTTGAGCCTATGCAGGGTAATCAAATCAGGGTAATCCACACTGCCCTCCCATATCATTTTTTTATGCTTGTAGTTATTTTTTTAATTTTTTATTTGTTCTAATGAGTTATACATGATAGTCGAATGCACTTATGCATTTTGATAAAGCATATATAAATGGAGTATAGTTTCTCATTTTTCTGATTATATTTATTGTAAGATCACATCAGTTCTGCTTGCTGTTCTTAAGCTCCTCCCATCTAGATCCCTATGATATACAAGACCCTCCTTGTCAATCTCCCTGGGTTGTGGTCCCCATTATCCAGACTACCTTCCTTCCTTCTCCCCTGCCAACGTTCCCAGACTCTAGGCATCTCTATTATAATTCAACACTGCTGTTTTTTAGATTCCATAGGGAGAGAAAATACCTGTGGGATTTCAAGTGACATCATACCTAAATCCTTCCATTTTGCTGCAAATATAGAATTCAGTTTTTCTTCATGACTAGTAGCCCACTGTTTTCTATGTATGGCACATTTTTCCTGTCCATCCATCCATCACTGGGAACCAAGGCTGGATCCACACATGACCCCTGTGAAGAGTCATGATAACATGGTGGCAAGCTGTGTCTTCTCTACTCTGATTTAATTTTCTCGGTGTTGCTGTTACATCAAGATAAGTGTAAATGTGTTTGGATTATTTTTCTATTCCCAAGACTCTTCTTAAATCAATCTTTTGTACGTTTCCAATTAAAACTCTATATTCAACAATTCCCATCTGAGTTTCTACTCCACTCAACAAAAAATCACTGAGTTTTCTAATGCATGATTTTATGAACATTTTATAGGACAGGAAAGGCCCTGTAGGAAGAAGTTATTTTAAAACATGTAAAAGCAGAGGTCATCAAGGAGCAGATGAAGGAGGCCAGGCTCTCTGGCCCTTGGGGTCAGGCCCATGGCCACTCAGGGGCATTCTGCATTGGCCCTTCACTGAGAAACACCAACTTGCTGAGGAGTCCTCCCAGGCAACCTTCACATCCCTGCCCCTCATACTGTAGATGAAGGGACTCAACATGGGGTGACCATGCTGCCCATCACAGAGGCCTTCAAATATGTCATAGAGGAGACAGTGTCTGCAGAACTGAAGTGGAAGTCAAGTCTCGTGGTACAGTTTGATCCTGTGTCCCCCAAAGGCCCATGTGTGTAAGGATGGGTCTCCCAGGTTGCTGTTAGGTGGTGGAAAAACTTAAAGATGTAGTGTGAAGCCCCAGGTTATGAGGGTATGCCTTGAAAGGGAGTGTGAGACTCCCATCTCTTCCTTTTCTGTTTTCAACCCTGCCCACAAGATGAGAAGTTTTGCTCTTCCAAATGCTCCCCACCCTTAATGATGTGCTCTTTGTCACAGGCCCAAAACCATGAGGCCAACCCATCATGGACAGGAACTTCTAAAACTAGGAGCCCCAATAAACCCTTCATCTGTATAAGTGAATTTCCTCAGGTACTTTGTTGCAGTAATGGAAAGTTAACTCAGTCTGCCAGTGTCATAAAGCAAGGAGTCCTAAAAAGGGTGAGACCAATAAGTGGAAAAGGCTTTGCTCTTGTCCCTGACTGATGAGATTCTCAGGATTGAGGAGAAAATCTCCAAAATAAGAGAAGAGGATCTCGGTAAGAGGGGAAACATAGGTTGACAAAAGCTAAGCATGCTGCTGTTATTGGTGAGGTGGTCTGAACAGGGAAGTTCAGGACTTTGGGAAGATCACAGAATGGTGTGGGATTTCCAAAGCTGACCAGAAGTTAGGGCATGTTCACTTATGTAAAAGTCACATTTCTAGGTCATAACTGCATCTGAACTGCTGTCTCCCTTAACCCGTGGACAGAAGGCAGGGTGGTGACCATGGAAGGCTGGACATCACCTTGCCTTACTCTCCTAAGTCTGTTTGTTCCATAAGCTAACTTATTTCATCGATCTGAAAACATGTTCGTCAAGGTCTGCTGTGCACCTCCGTGGCCCCAGCATGTCTAGAATGAAGTGGAGACGTGCACGATCTTGGCTGGATGGCAGGCTCCTTTGTTTCTATTAGTTGGGTTTCATGTGCACAGCAGCAGATGAAGCCAGCCCCATTTTTTATTTTCATGTGTGGCATATTTTCTGTTTTATTCACAGCCTTTCAATTTTGAAGTCTTGGGACAAACCAAGGAGCACATCTAGTTCTGGTGGTGGTCTCCATCCAATACCCAATGACCTCTTAAGACCACATTCTATAAAATCTTGCACACCTGAAAAATCTGTCCTTTTCCACTGACTAACACCCTGCATATGGCTCATCCCCGAGGGCATTACATCATGCGCACATTTCTTCCATCAAACTGTGTCTCCATACTGTAGTGCAACACACACATGAGCAGACTGCACCAGATTTTGGACATGTCTCTGCATTCATATCAGGTTGTGAGTATGTGTTCATGGTATAGAACAAAATTACAGAAAAGCAGGAGTCACAAAATAAACCAGAAATGGCAGGGGACAGAACTAGGTTAAACTGAGTGGTGACAAAACAACTATATTTTAAAATTGAGCAGAGCATCAAACATTGAGTGAATGAAGATAAATAACACCAAAATTTTCACAATTAAATTGGCAAAGACTTTGCTGTAAAAGAATACAATGGGGGAGGGTCCTCAAATTCTGTGGCAAACAACAGGTGATGGGTTGCCATTTGCTGAATGGTTAGGGAATTCTGACTCACTCTTCATGCAGAAAACATAACAAAATCATATTTCTATGACTTTAGAAATCCTTGAATAGTTAAAACAAGCTGGCATAATTGTCTGTCTACCTGGAAGAAATAAGATGATCCCCTAGCTCACTCATCTTACTAAAACTTCAGAGGAATTAAAAACTTCACTATAAGTAACAATATATTGTTTATAAGTAAACAATATATTTTAGAAGAACATCAAGAAAGTGTTATATAAGTTCATGGACAGACAAAATTTTCTTAAATAAGGCAAATAATTCAGAAATGGTAAGATAAGCATGCTTCACTAAATAAAACCTAAAACTTTTTTATGGTCAAACACATCCCTCCAAAGTCAAAAGACAAATATGAATCTGTACAATTCCATTGAAATGCTGATAACCATAGAAAACGGGCATTTGAAAATAGCAAGCCAATCAAATGCTGCTCCATCTGAGAAGTAAGAAGTGCCCTCCCTTCACTCTGTGTCCCCCCACACAATGCCTCTCCCTCTTTTCTACCTAATTAATTGCCAAGGTCCTGGGACACATGCTTCACTTACACTGAAATCACATGGAGCCTCCACACCCTCTTCTTATGGGACTGCCTTTACTGTAACATCATTGTCACCAAGGACCTGGCACTGCTGAGCTCACTCTCTA
>JAJEJO010046409.1:31096-55300 GCA_020662805.1 Glaucomys volans | reverse complement strand
AGGAGGAGCACATTCAGGGCCCAGCCAGTCCCCCACGGCCCCTCCACTGCTCAGGGCCACCACTGTGGTGGTCCATCTTGCTGTCACGGTTGTGTTCTTGGATTGAAGTTCTGAAGGAGAATGCAAGGCCGCACACTCACACACTGTGCTTCAGGAAGGTGAGGAGGGACCTGGCACACAGTCAGCCTCAGTGCAGGGCTCGCTGTGGCAAAGTTGGGGACAGGCATCCGCCATGTTACCTGCCTGGAGTGTTCAGTATGAGATGGCACAGAAGTCCAATTTCCAACATGGCACTGGGTGGGAAACGGATGAATAACAGGGTTCACAGGAGGGACTCCTCTCCTAGGCATTGGCTTTAGCTGGCAGGACTTTGTACTGTTCTGCTCCTGACCATCAGCCTAAGTGTGGGCCTTGCTGTGCCTGGTGCAGAATGGGTTTGGGGTTCTTTGGGAGCCCGAGGGTGGGAGCATGTGAAGCTCGGGCCACGCTGCAGCTAGGATGGAGACACTCCCAGGGCGTAGACACCAGAGCTTGCAGAGTACACAGATACTTATGCAGGAAGGTGGCTTCACAGCAAGGCCCACAGGGGACAGAGGTGCCACCCAAGAGCAGCAGGAGAATGACAGTGTCTGTCCATAGCCTGAGCTGCTGGCTCCCTGGGAATACAGGTAGGATGTGCCTGTGCTGCCCTGGTGGCAAGGGTGACCAGAGCCTCTGTTCTCCACGTATCACTTTGCCCCTCAGGGGCCACCATCCTAGTGAGGGTCTCCAAGGGAGGGTTAACTGCAGCCTGGCATGCTCCACTGACCTCTGACCCTGGTCACTGTCTGCAGACACCAGGGCACCAGTTCCACTGCTGCCCATGTGGGCTCCTGGGTCGACGCTCAGCTCTGGTTCCTGGAGTGCCACCCCAGGTGGGGTCAGCAACAAGAGAAGAGCTCGGGGTGTGTGGCATCTGGGTCACTCTGATACTTGTCCCTTGGGCCTCTGCCTGGGCCCATATTGGTCCTGCCGAAACTCTGAAGGGTTTCTCCAGTCCCCCTGCCCTGAAGGCTCTGCAGGAAGACCCCCTTCACAGCCACTCCTCCCTCAGCCCAGGGCCTCAGCTGCCTTCCTACCCCAGGGATGTGGGGGAGGGGAAGAGCCACCCAAACCACACCTCACTCAGAGGTGTGCTGTACGCTGCCCTTAGAAGGACTCCTCTGCCCTGACTATGGTTTTACTTTTGGCTGATTATCAACCGCACTTCTAGAAAGCAATCTCTCATCAAGGCTCTGCTGTCTGAGTCTGCACAGCCAGGAGGGGACCACCCTGACCCCCAGGAGGTGTGTACAGCTAAGCAACAGCCTTCAGGGACCAGGACACCTGCAGTGAGCTCTGGCTGGCGCTGGGGAACTCGCAGGAACCTGACCCAGAGTCTAGGGAGACATCAGCTTCGGTGAGAATGCGCAGCCAGGAGCAAGCCCAGGCTGGAGAAAGGACACGTCAGGGTTTGCAGGATGAGGTGACCTTCAGTCAGGCACAGGAAGGGACAAGAGCAAGAGGAGACAGCGTGACCAGACAGAGCTGCTGGGTGATGAGCACCTGCCTACCCCACTGGGCAGCATGGGCAGCAGCCAGGTGACCCTCCTCCCCGGCCTTGGCTCTGCTGCAGGACACTTGCCAAGGGGAGAATCAATAATGTGAAAGAAGCAGAGATCTGATGGGGTGGGGCTTGCCCAGTTGCAGCTCTGCTCGGTCCAGAGGTGACCAGGGCGGATGCATGTCTGGGGCCCAAACAGGGACGATGGCCACAGTGAGCTCAGGTTTCCCTCCTATGGAGACGTGGGGCCGTACGTCCTAGCATGGGATGCAACAGGAGCTAAAGCTGAAAAGCTGGGACGGGACATCAAAACACCAGCAGCTCATCCCAGCTGTGCCAGCTGACCTGGTGAGCACCCTTGGGGCGTGTGTGAGGCTCAGCCACAGCGCGCACGCTCAGCACGACCCCACAGCTGCTCCGGGGGTCATCCTATAGGAAAATCCTCCAGAATACTAAGCGAGTGGGAGACCCTGAACTAAAAATAAAACCTGACTGGCTCCATCAAACGCTGCCCCTCGCAGCCAACATTAAACTACACGGATGTGGTTTACATGATACATAAAATGGCATAATAAATGTGTGCTATCGCGACATACTCTGGAATGGTCGCAATTGTGTATCTGCTCCGCGTAAAACATCTGGTGCAATTTCAACGAATTTAAATGTTACAGTACCTTCTGTGATGAGAGTGGGACTGATCTTGAACTGATCATGGAAGTAACAATAGGTAGACACATCAATAGACATCAGCGTAACATGTAGCAACGTATCACCACACGGCCCACCACACGGCCCACCACACGGCCGGTGTTGGAGAAGCGATCAGAGATCAGAACACACGCAGGAAGCTGAATGGTGAGCAAGTGAACACGATCAGCAGGTGCACACACAGAACTGAGAGGCACAGGGGAGACACCGCCCAGGTCAAGAGCCCTGGGGTTTCAGGACCTGAGCTGATGAGACCACCAGCGGTTGGGGTCCCCAGCACGGAGAAAGCACACACGTCCTTGGTTCGTTATTGTCACTGTAACACAATGTCTGAGAGCTGTGGTTTGGATGTGAGGTGGCCCCCAAAAGCTCATGTGAGATAATGTAAAAATGTTCAGAGGTGACATGATCGGGTTACGAGAGCCTTAACCTAATCAGGGCATCGATCCCCCATGGATGAACTGGGTGGCGACTGCAGGCAGGAGGGTGTGGCTGGAGGAGGTGAGTCCCTGGGGGTGTTTGGGGTTTTTATTTTGTCCCAGGTGAGCAGAGCTCTCTCTGCTTCTTGGCTCTCATGAAGTGACAGCCATCCCCCTCCGTGCCTTCGCCATGACGCTCTGCCTGCCCTTGGCCAACCGTGGACTGAACCTCTGAAGCCTTGAGCCCCAGGGAACTCTCCCTGTCCACATCATGCTGTCGGGTCTTTTGATCACAGCAGTGCGATGCTGGCGAGAACACTGGCGAGAACACTGGGCAGTGACCTTCAGGTCCGTCGTTCTGGAGATCCAGTCCACTGTCCAGCAGCCCCACCACTTGGGGCCTCTGATGAGGGCAGCACCCAGCAGGAGCAGGGCTGAAGCACACTGCTTATGTGAGGAGCCCAGAAGGAAGAGAGAAGAGCAGAGGCTGTCCCCGTGATGCCCAGCCCTAGCAGGGTCGAGGGACTTCCTGGTGAGATGGACGCCATTGGCGCGGTGGGGAAGTAGCACACAGAGACCAAGCGTTCTGAGGCTAAATCCGAATCTGAATCTGCTTTATTCACAATCTCTGGGGATTTATATACCCTAGCTTACAACTCAGACTTTAATGATCTACCAAAGTGAGAAGTCAATTCGCAGAACACATTACACTAAGTCACAGCCAGCCATTGTTAAGATCCCACCAGCCCATATGCACTTTTTTCCAAACTATTCATCATAATATACACCTGTATAGGAAAGTGGTGGTCAGCTGGGAGCTGGGAGCTGGGAGCGGTCACTGTCCTTCACAAGATTCCCGATTGCTTAAAGTCTCACTAGTTAAAGGGGAATAGTCTTGTTTTTCATGTTCTAAAGTCTAATCTTCCTTGAAAATCTGCAAATGCAGACATCCAAACAGTACAAGAGCCAGAAGGAGCACGCCACGCCCACACTTCCCAGGAGACCAGACTGTGCAAAACCCTCCTCTTTCTCAGTGGAGCTGTGTCAAGCACGGAGGGGAAGAGCAGTGGGTGTGGCACCGCAAGGGCCTCACACCCTCCCTCGGGCCCACCTGCCCACATTCCACAACCCCTGGAGGCCACCTGCAGACCACACCTGTAACTCAAGACCTTTGAGGGACACTGCAGCAATCCAGAAGGAGAGGTCACTGAAGAAAGCCCCACGAGAGTCAGAGGGATGTGCAGCGGTATGCCCAGGTGACTCACGGTCCTCTCTCACTGCATTCCTTCCGATCCAAGGAGCTGGTCGCCAGTGTCGGTTCAAAACAACCTCCAGGCAAGTATGCCTATAATTCCAGAGGCTCAGGAGGCTGAGTCAGGAGGATCCAGAGTTCAAAGCCAGCCTCAGCAAAAGTGAGGCCCTAAGCAACTCAGTGAGACCCTGTCTCTAAATAAAATACAAAGTAGGGCAGGGTGTGGCTCAGTGATCGAGTGCCCCTGAGTTCAATCCCTAGTACCCCCACCCCTACCAAAACAAAACAGAACCTTCATTCTTCTTGTAAGACACAAGCTTTGAGGTAAAGATCTAAATAGTATAAGACAGAACTGATACACCCCAGACGCGGCAGGGAGACGCAGCCGTGATACCAACCAGGTGCTCCCGGCAGGAGAGCCAGGGCAGCCGTCCCAGCCGGCGTGGAAACACAGGAAGAGCCAAGAGCACGCAGGGCCTCACAGAGCTGTGCGTGCTGGGGCCTGCAGTCCCAGGCTGACCCACAGGACTTGGCAAGCTTGGCACCTCAGCCTTCCTGTTCTGTGTGTGTCCCTCTCCTTTGTTTCTGAAACAGACTGAGCCGGGGGCTCATCTGAAGCTGAGAGCAGCTTCCTCATGTGAAAAGGGAGGCTGGGTGGCCAGATGTGAAGGAGGCTGAGAGGGGAGATGCCCCTGGCCGCCTGTCCAGCGTGGGCCCAGTCTGGCCTGTGTATGGCCTGCTTCTTTCACTTTGCCACCTCTTCTCTTTTACAAACTTTCCTCCCTTTCAGAGCCTCCAAAGATAAAATTCTTGAAACAAAAGTTTCTTCTATCTTCCTTCAAAGACAGCTTTGTAAGCCTCTTCTCCTGCCCTGACCCCAAGTGGTCATGGGGCAGCAAGGGGCACACCCGGCCTCTTCCCTGGTGGACGAGTGCCCAGTGATGTCATCCAGACCTTGTAACCGCTCAGCCTTGTGCCTGGGCCTGTCAGTAACGAGGTGATTCACCCAGCCTACCTATCCCCTTCCCACCCGAGGCCAGAGTGGCAGGGAGGTCTGCAGCCTCCGCTTCCAGACCCCAGGGTGCTGCTCACAGTCTGCAGTTGGGAGCAGGAGGGGCCGCCTGGTGGGGACGGAGGTCTGGCAGACTGACATCCTGAGCAACCAGGGACACCACCCCTCAAGTGACAAAGACTTCTCCACAGCCAGCTGGCCACACCAGCACTGGGAGAGGGGGTGACTAGGCCACAGTTGGACCAGCACACAGACTCCCTCTGCCCCAGTCCTTCCTCCACACCCCTGAGGCTCCTGCCAGTACCCGACGACAGGGCTGAGGTGCGGGATGTGGCCGCAGAGATTAAAGCTCTCCTGCCTTTCACTGTGACCTTTTCTTTTGGTTTTTGGGGTGAGTGACCAGAACTGGTTTGTTGGGAACCCCAGTCAGGTCTCTGACCCAAGACTCTGGTAAAAACCAAACCCAAGCACTTTACCCGTGGGAAGACAAGAATAAGAACCACATCCCCTGTCTCCAAACACCTCCACCCCCAGGCTGGAACTGCCTCCCCAGGACTCCAGCTGCTTTCCAAAGCTCACCCAGAGGAGAATGGGCTCCGGCCCCGCAGCCCACCTTCGTGCCAGGCAAGAGCCTCCTTTTTTCTCACCTTTTTGTCTTCAGAGCTGAACTTTGTAATCAGAGTTTTTCTTTCTTTCATTCTTTCTTTCTTCCTTTCCAATAGCACATTTATTCTTTTAACATATTTAAACAACTTTTATTTTGTTGTTGTTTTTTGTGGGGTGATCCGCAGCACCTAATGCAGGCCAGGCAACACTCTACCCCTGAGCTGCAGCCCCAGCATTGCCTGGTTTCTTGCTGAGACTGGGTCATGCTGTAAACCCAGCCTGAGGCCTGTCTTCCCAGAAATGGGACTCCTTGAACAGCAGAGGCTGCACGGCCTCCTTGCCTTTGTCCCTTGCCAGTCACCAAGTCCATGGTGGCCACGAGCATGGCCATCATGGGTCCTCTCAACTCCCATCCTCTATTCAGGTGGGAGTAGGAGTGGATTGACACCTCAGCCTTCACAGGTGTGCACATCAGGTGTGGGTTCCCCAGGGGCTATGAGAAGGCCCAGGAGGCCCCAGGGTCTGAGGAGGCTGCACTGGGGGCCCAGCCAGAGAGCAGATTGCCAAGGCCTGCAGGTGCTCAGAGCAAAGGAGGAAGCAGCCCCTGAGGTGTTTGGGGTGCCAACCAGGCAAGAGGTTCGGGACCAGGGCAGTCCCCAGGAGGACCACGTGCCAGCAGGGAGAGGGAGGGGAGCTGAAGGCCAGTCAGTGGGGATGGAGAAGCAGAGGTTCTTTGGTCACGGTGACCTGTCCACCTGGACCAGACATGCCCCCGCCACCCCGAGAGTTCTCCCTACAAGGCTTGCAGGTGAGGGGGGCAGGCAGTTCCCGTGGGGTGCAACTGATGCCTGAGCTACTATGGGGCGCTACCTTCACAGGGGGTCCTTTGGAGCAGCACCACGGATGGACCCCGGGGTCTGTGCCCTTGCTGAGGCAGTGCTGTGCGGGTGCTGGTGGTTGACCAGTTCAAAGCAGGCACCCAGCCCTCCCACCGTGGCTCTCGGACTCAAGCAGGGTCAACCAGGGGCTGGGTGTCAGGTCCTATTTGGGCGGCTGCAGGGGGAGGGAGCAAGGTCACCTAGCAACACACTGTGCCAGAAGTGACCAATGAGGCAGACCTGCTGACCCTGACGTCCACCTTGGGCCCACCTTTTCCTGGGCAGGACCCTTGACCCCTTCCCCAGCAGAAAAACCCTGAGCAGCCAAAGCCACGTGCGATTTCTTCTGGCTCTCCCACCCCGACTTTCACCCAAGGGGGGCTGGAGATTTTGCCTGGGACACAGACTCTAATAAATCTCAATCCACTACTTTTGTCTGACTCTGGTGAACCGCCTGGCGAGCTTACTCCTTTGGCCACCCACCACTTTTGCGAGCTTTCACCGGGTACTGCTTTACAAGGTGGACTGGAATCTCAGAGCTGGGATGGCCTCAGCAACACAGTTCTGAGCCTGGCTCAGTGACTGGGAGTGGGGTGCAGATGATCTCCACATTTCCACCACCCCAGAGGGGAGGAGGTCCCAAGGTTCATACCAGGTAGGCAGCCAACCAGCTGGGAGTTCGAACTATCTGACTGGATGTGCCAGATTGAAAGGGATTCATCTCTTGAGTGATGTGTCACAGATGCTTTTGGTCTTGTCTTATGTCTGAGTCCCTGCTGAGGCTCAGACTTAGTGTGTGCCCGTGTCGTGAGGAGCTATGCCTTGGACACAAACCGGGCGTGTCTGTCTTCCCACGATTCGGAGAGTACTAAACGAAAATTAATTCAGCCACAGAGCTGAATTCATTCAGAGGCAGAGAGCTGATGCTGACCAGGTGGCAGATAAGGGCTGTGGGCCCAGCGCAGAGTCCGGCCGCAGAGCCCAGGGACAGGCTGCAGCGGGCGCTGCCGCCTGCTCACAGGTGAGCATCTCAGGTGCATCTCCCTCCAGGCCTTCCAGGTGAGGGCTGGGTCCATGGTGCTCTGGGTGTTGGATGTGCTCACAGCTGCCATCCCAGGTACGGACTGGCAGGCCCGTGTCCGAGTGCCTCTGAGCTAAACCTACAGGTGCTCGCGTGGTCTTTCTTAGCACAACTACACCATCAGCTCATGCCTCGCGCCTGCTGCGCAGCTGGTTAGTCTTGTCCTTAACTTCTGCGGTTTCCAGCTTGGCCAGACGAGTCACCATGTCACTCTGCCTTGTTGCTGGACTGAAATGGAGATGCCCAGGGCAAAGTGCTGCTCTGTGGAACGGGGTGGCCTGGGGCTGGGTGCAGACTGCTCCCACAGGACCAGGCAGGACATGGGGCAGGGTGGGGGATTCAGAAGTCCTGATCCCACAGTCAGGAGCCAGTCTGGAAGGCTGGGGAGCTGGATGCCAGGAGCACCAAGCTGAAAGGAAAGTGGATTGCAGGTGAGCAACTCAGAAACCAGGCAGGGAAATTCACACACAGAAAGTCCGTTTGCCAGTTAGAGTCTGACAAAGGCCATCATTCAAAGGTGAGAGAAGGCAAAGAAAATCTAAGCTTGGGTGTTTTATAGGGTTGCTCCCTGGAATTGCTCCATGCAAAGTTTGGTGGTCAGCTGCTTCAGGTAGACAATGTACATGTGACATTTGCGATAAGCCCCTTGGAGAACAAAGGGAGGCCTTTTGCTAAGTTGGTTGACAGGTGATGAGATGTTATCTGTTAACAATCTCTTCTTTGTAAAAGCCTCTAGGACAGGGAAGGAAATGTCTCTAAGGTGCGGTGATAAACCTTTGGGTGGAGGAGGCAAATGTCTCTGAAGCAAGACAAGCAAGCTTAGGTGGAGAATTTTATATTGGCCTTTTGTTTCTATGATGGGAAATGAAACACATGTGCTTGTACAAAGCACAAACACATGTGCTTTGTACAAAATGCTTCCCAGATATCAGGCCATGGACCTTACACAAGCCACACGCCCCTGAGCCTCACCAGGCTCTTGCAGATCCCATCTTCCTGGCCTCAACCTCTGTTGCTCTCTTTCTAACTGTGTTCAGGAGTAAGGAATTAAGTCCTTATTGGAGAAAATACACTATTGGAGAGCCTAATCACAAATAGACCAGAGATACTTTTAATTCAAAGAACTCTACACTTAAGAAAGAAATCTTAAACACCGTCCTACTGGTATTTATGGAATGATCAAATTAAAAGACGAACCTAAGCCAGGTGCAATATCGCACACCTGTAATCCCAGCAGCTCAGGAGGCCGAGGCAGGAGGATCACAAGTTCAAGGCCAGCCTCAGCAACTTAGCAAGGCCCTAAGTAACCCAGCAGGACCCTGCCTCAAAATAAAAAAATAAAAAGTGCTAGGGATATAATTCAGTAGTAAAGTGCCCCTGGGTTCAATCTCCAGTCCAAAAAAAAGCTAAATTAAAGCATTTATTGCCAAATATAGATTCAAGGCCTTTGCTTCAGTCTTCATAGGTTTCATAGGACAAACACCACTGTCTATTAGTAAGTAGGTTCTGCCGCTCTGTGGGGAGTGAGAGTCTAGTCGCCGAGGACCCAGATCCAGCTGCAGGGGGCAGAAGTGAGCAGGCTGCTCCGGCACCAGGTGCAGGGGTGATGGGCCTGGGGTGGGAGGCGGAAGGGGAGGTTTGAGGATATGGTTTGTGCTCAGGGAAAATAATGTCTAGTTTAGAGATTACTTCAAGATTCTTTTAAAATAAAGGAATAAAGTCAGGAATGCTACAGACAAAAATGAATGCAGGTAGAAAGTCAGAAAGAGAAACAAACCTTTTGTGGCTACATCACCAAATAGATGAACTTATAAGAGTTTAAACTTGAGCCTTAACATCGAGAGGAATTTGCTTTCCTCCTTCAGCTTAGACACGTGTGCAGCACTGATGAGAGATTAAAAACAGATTTTGTTCACCTGGTGATTAAACGGGGGCGAGAGTCTCTGCCCAGAACCCTGGCCCTCCCGATGGCTTGGACAGAGCGTCTGCTGCAGAATGAGGTTCGGCCGTGGTGTATCCGGCTGTGCCGTTTCCCACATTTGCTTTAAAGCCTTTTAATTATCACTCTAGTTAAGTGAATGACTCATTTTTACTGTGACCATCACCCTATTTTGATCAAGTGTTTGAAAGCCTTTAAGGTTTGACAAGCTACTCAGAAAAACAAAATTAAGTCTTTTGATCCCCCAAGGGCTTGGGATTTCCAGAGGGTGCGTGGAAGTCCAGGAGAGATATTTAATGATGAGGCTTGTCTGATATACATTAAATTGTAGAGGAAACACGGTCAGAGAAGCCTTCCAGGCCACCTGGTCCCGCTGGCTGCTGCTGACAGTCACAGTTGTGGCCACACCAAGTGTTTGCCAACACGGTTACAGCCGTGGCCCCATCTCCCCCAGCTGCTGCTAGAGCCCGTCTCCCTCCACTTCACCAGCCCATTCCAGCTTCCTCTGAAAGGCCTTTGCAAGGAACTGCTCCCTGAAGTGTGGACTGACTTCCAGAGGCCGACACAGGACTCAGGGCCTGCTGACCCAAAGTGGAGGAGAAAAGGCAGTTCCCTGGGGAACCGCCGGGAAAGGGAGCGGCGGCACTTGATGCTCTTTGTCCAGGATGGTGCGGGTTCTTCCCATGTCATTCTCCATGTCTGAGGACAGCCGCCCCCGGGGTGGTCTGCAGTGCGGTAGGGGCACCCCTCGTGAGCAGAACTGAAACACACCTCTCTTCCTTCCTGAGGTCTCCAGAGGTCGGCACTATTTTGCATAATTTCAAAAAGAACCCATTGTCTCTGTCACAGAGTAAATTGGGAACAAGGGCCAGAGTGCAGGGCTGTGCCTGGAGGGACATTTGGGGTGTGACCCCCTTCAGGGGTGACTCAGGGAAGTCAGCAGAGCCCATGGAGATGCTGCCTGGCACCCTGCTTCCCTGTTGGGCTCTCCCTGCACTCAGAATGCCACATCCTAACAGAAACCTCAAAGCTGCTGGGAGCCGTCAGAAGAGAGAAGTCACTCAGGTCCAGCCCAGAGAGGTCGTCACAAGGGCTACCCTGAGATTCCTGGTCCAGAGTCCCAGCAGAGGACTCCCACGCTCAGCTGTGCTGAGAGTAGGACCAGGACTGCGGGGCAGGCGGGCCCTGCACCCCAACGAAAATAAGATCATCCAAGCCAATCACCTAAAGCCAAAAGAAGCCTTTATTTTTTATTTTTTAGCTGGCCAGCGACGATCTCCCTTACACCTAAAAGCGGTGTGCCGGAGGATCGTGCCTTAGTTCTTTGTTGCCAGCATTTATTTGGGGGGGGAAAGAATGAGGGTGGGTCTATAGAGAGGAAAGAATTCTATAGAGAGGAAAGAATGAGGGTGGGTCTACAGGAAGGGGAAATGGATTAGGGTGGGGCTGACTCTTCCTCTTCATGGCATTTGAGAATCTTTTTGGGGTGTAAAACATTCCCCATTGGCCTTATCCACACTAACAAATCCTTGTTTACGAAACTAGTTGGAGTGCGTGTGGGCAGAGAAAATACCATGTTCAATGGCATTTCAATGGGGGTTACAGCTAATAGTAAGTACAATGTGGTTAGGGGATTTCATAAGCCTTAACTTTAGTGGATTGTCCATCTGTTGGAGTGACCACTTCCTGGTAGGGTCCTCCGGTTCTGGAGCAGGAGCTGGCTTGATGTGAGTCCAGTGCATCCACGCAGATTTCCCAGCAACCTTAACAGTGGTGGGAGTTGTTAGAATTACAGTCTAGGGCCCAATCCACGGGGCTCCAAGGCTGAGGATGGAAGTTTCTTGGTGTTTACCGAATCTCTGGGCTGGAAGGAGTGTAGGTCCTTTTGTCCCCTTGGATTGGGTGCGTAGGGCTCCCCCAACACTTGACTTATGTCGTTTTGTAGTTGATGTAACACCTGTAGGGAACTGAGAACTTGTTCCCATAACAAGGCCTATCCAAGGCTGGAGAGGTTTAGGCCTTTATTTGGGAAATTTAACATTAGATAATCATATTAGCAAACATAGATTAAGCCCACCTGTGCAGCTCAGGAAGGTCTGTAGGCCTTAAACTGATAAAAATTTCTGACTCTGGCAGTTTCTTTTGATAGTTATCAGGTACATTTTCCTGAGAATCTCTCTTTTGTAGCCTCCAGTCCTATTCTAGGGGCTAACACAGTACATCTTAAGTTACATTAAACTATTGCTTCTTTTAAATGCCCAAGAATGTCTATGGTTTGGTTTGGTTTTAACTGTTTTGCTAGGTGTTTAAGATCAAGCTGGTCAAATTGACCTGCTCCTGTCTCTTAAGAGTCAGCCGAGTCCCTCAGGGGTCACTCGTGGGGAATTTGAGAGCAGCTTCTTAGCTCTTTTCTGTGGCAGTGGCTCTTGCATCCTGGAGGTGGCATCGGCAGTGGCGGCTCCCGTGCTGGGGTGACGGCCGCTCCTGCATTCCCTCTCAGCCATTTCTGCTGGGTCTCCAACTCTGGGGGACAAGCCTGGAATGCAGGGGTTGTCACATGGTGCGAGCAGCCAGGACTGTGTTCCTCCTGCCCACTCACCCATGGGGACCACAGCCAAGCCTGGAGAAGCATCCATTCAGACTGGGTTCTGACCTGGACGGCTCTGAGCTCTGGTGGCAGCCAGTGGCTCTTGTGCTCTGGCTGTGGTGGTGACAGTGGCAGTTCCTGCAACCTGGAGGCCAATGGCAGCCGGAGTTTCCTTGGCTCTGGACACAGCCATGGTTTCTGTGTGACATACCAGCCAGGTAGTGTTTTTTTATTGCCCACTGGCTGCATGGACGAAAGCTCTGAGTTCTGGCAGCAGCGAAGGCAGCAGTGTTGACTCCCTGGCTCTGTCTGTGGCGGTGGCGGCTTTTCATTCTCCAGTGAGTCTCGTCAATCTCCCTATCAGGAGGTCATGTGACCCAGAATCGCAAAGCTCCTTAGAGAAGCCCTCTTGTTCCCTGGATGCAGGCTGACTCTGAGGCCAAGAGCCAAATACTGGTTTTTCTTGGCCCCTTTGTTTTAATCTCAATCTTTAAGTTTGAGCTTAAACATCTAGCAAGCCAGTTTCACCAGTTATAAAGTAAGAGTACTGGGCTTTAATTTCTTTTTTTTTAAATTTTTTTAGTTGTAGATGGACACAGTACATTTATTTTATTTTCATGTGGTGCTGAGGATCGAACCCAGTGCCTCACATGTGCCAGTCTGGTACTCTACCACTGAGCCACAACCCCAGCCCATGGGCTTTAATTTCAATGTCTATAACTTTGCAATTATTTACTCCCTTTTATCTAACTGGGGTTTATATTATCTCATCTTCTGTATAGGTGATGGCTTAGTGTACTTCTTCAAAACATTAATCAGGCATCAGCTATAGAGTTTACAAGAAAATACAGAATAGAATTAGCAACAGTAAAAACATATCATCTTAAATTCTGCCTGAGTTATATATTATATTTCCTATTTGATATCACAGTAATTCTACAACAGAAAACAATCTTTTGAATGTAACTTTAAATGAGCTGAAAGCTGACTTATTTTGGAAACATTCTGACTTGCAGCAGGGTGGGAGGCAGACCCTTATTTCAGGTAAGGCCTTTTACAATCTTAGACAGAGTGCTCCAGGTTTGAAGTTATTTTTGCCTCCTCTTAGGACATCGTTTTACACAGTTTATATGTATTATTTCCTGAATCTATGTGAATAGTTGTTAACACAATATATTGCATTAAAACAAATCAAGGAAAGGCTGAGAGCTTCTAACTTCCCTTTTGTGTGGCAAAGTTGACCAAATGCTTCTTTATGTTTCATGATATTAACCTTTAAACAAATCAGGCTCTTACTAACTTTAAATACATTTGCATTTAAATTTTGATCTCAGTGTAAAAAGTAACAAATTTGCATATACCCTATTGATAGCAGAACTTTAAATGATAAAAGTAAGTCCCCAATAAAATTGGCCCTTCCTATAAGTTTGAAATTACCAACACAGATAAGTTTAATTTGGAGAACAGCAACTTGACAAATTCTCTGCTCTAAAGACTTGTATATCTGGAAGATATGGACACATTGCTACACAAAGAAGAGTAATAGCACAATTATCTTGATGTCAGCTTTTTAAGAAAAAAAAATTAGACTCTGTACCATAGTACAATACTTTAACAGTTATTTAACCAGAATTGTATAAATCCCAATTTTTAACTAATTGCTCTTGTTATAGCAACAGAAAACATATTAAAATGCTGGTGTTCCCCAGGGAGATTCCATCACGATCAGGAGAGTCAGCCCCATCCCAATCCCAAATCCCCTCCCTACAGCCCCACCCTAATCCCTTCCCTCACCCTATAAAAGTTGGCAACAAAAGAATTAACGCATGATTTTCCCGGCACACTGCTTTTAAGTGTAAGGGCGATCGTCGCTGGCCAGCTAAAATAAAGGCTTCTTTTGGCTTTATGTGATTGGCTTGGATGATTTTATTTTCTTTGGGTACAACATTTGGAGGCCCCACCGAGATCTGATTTCTCCAAGCCCTCACGCCTAAATTGGCCTCCTGTGATGGTTGCCTGGGAGCCTCCACCCTGAGTAGAGGGGAGCTCCTGAGAGACGTGCCTCAGCCTCACTCTTGGGGGGACCCAGCCCATCTTCAGGACTCTCTTCTAAACAAAGCCACCTGGTATCCTGTCTGTTTCGGTGAGTCGACTATCTGTATCTGGGGGACATGGTCAGACTGGACACAGTCCATTACACCAGTCCCAGGCCAGGGTGAGACGTCGCTCCTGTCCACTGGCAGGCCTCCTCGTGAGGCCTACTCTGTCTGGTGGGCCCCCTCATGGGACCAGTCTGGTGGGCCGCATGGGGCCTAATCTGGTCGGCTGTTGTCTGTCTGTATTTGTCTTGTTAGTCTGGTCTGGGCTGCGTGGGGTCTGCTGGGCTCAGCTGCCACATGGCTGGCTGCTGGCATAACCACCCTGTGGCTTCCAGCATAGCTGCCGCCTGGGGCCAGGTCCACTCAACTGCTGTGTGTGGCTTGGGCCTAGTCTGGTAGGCCTCAGTGCAGAGTCCAGGAGAACCTCCATGTGGGCCCAGTCTAGTAGGCTGCGTGGGGCTTAATCTGGTCAGCCGATGTCTGTCTGTCTGTATTTGTCTTGTTAGTCTGGTCTGGGTGGACCGGCGGGGGGGGGGGAACCACATGCAGGCTGGGGGCCAAAGGCAGACAAACCATCAACCTGTGCCCCCGAGAACCCCCCACCACCACCTGCAAATGGAGGCCAGGGAGGAGAGGGGGGCAAGAGCACTGCCATGAGGTTCTCCTGTGGTCAGTTGTGTGCCACTGGCAGACAGAGGAGGGCCCCACTGCCCTCCAGTGGGCTGCCCCATGTGCTAGGCCTGGGGTCATGTTGCCACCCGCCCGCAGCCTGCCAGCTCAGGATGGCCGTTGTCACCCATGCCCTGGGCCACCAGGGTGGGGCTTGTGCTGTGGGAAGGCCTACGAGTTGGCCTCGCCCCAGGGACGCGTGCCCCAGGGGCAAGCCATGAGACACCACCTTATCACCTGCTGTCAGGTGCCTGCCGGGAGTTGGGGGTTCTGTTGCCACTGCCGTGGCCACCGCCTGCCTGCCTCACGGCACAGCACCCACGCACGGCGGGGCTCGGCGCCCGCCACAGCCAAAATGATCAATGGGAGGGGCCCAACTCACGGCCAGAGTCGCCTTCACCACTGGCCCCCTGGGTGTCCAGGCCGTTTTTGTTTTCTGTGTTCTTTTTCCTTGCTTTCTGTGTCGCATCTCCTCAGGACAGTCTACTATGGGACATAGTCAGTCAACCACGTGTCCCACTGTTCTAACTTGTTTTTTAGATACTTTTCAGGACTTCCAAGAAAGTGCCACTGACTAGGAGCTTTTGTTAATGGATGTAACTTAAGAAAGTTTTGTAAATCAGAATGGCCCACTTTCAAGGTTGATTGGGGCCCTCAGGGCATTGGGCGGACAAACCATCCAGACTGGGTGCCTTTCATTCAAATTTGGATTATGGCTTAAGCATTGCCTTTCAGATTACATGTCCTCTAGTTCGGGAACTAGGAGAGGCTGCACCGGTTTGATGGCAAAGGCCAGACAAGACTTAAATTCAGCTCACACTGCTACCAATCCCTCAAGACTCAGGTAACTCTGCCAAAAGCCATTTCCAAATCCAGGGGCCGAGGGAGGGTACCCTCTCGCCCTCCTAGGGGGCAAGGGGGAGGAGGAACCAGGTCCAACCCCCCCAGTGCTACAGCACCCCACAGTGAATTGTCTTACAATATGTAAATGACATGTGCCTCCACCCAGGAGGAATAGCACAAGCCCATCACAGAGCTCTTAAGCATTCAAACCGTCCTGATAAAAATGGTTAAAGTGCCTGAGATACCAGGATTCTGCTGGAACCAAATCTCAAGTAGAACTTATATTGAAATGACAACAGAGGAAGCAAAAAGCCCAGTCTGAGACCAATTTCCAACCCAAGGGGAAAAAAAGAGTGTTTTATTTGAGAATAACTAATGGCAGGCCGAGTACTTGTTGAGCTCATAACTTTTGGTCAGTCCTATTTTTTATTCAACTTAGATTTTTGAACATCTCGTTACATTGCAATGGAGATAAAAACCTACAAGACCTTTTTTTAAGTGTATATTGTGTCCAAAATTCATGTACATGTTATTAAAGATTAACATAATGCTAAAAGAAAAATGGATCCAGGTATATTTGAAAAGGTTCAATTTAAATTCAGTAAATAAATGAAGGTAAAATATATCTAACCTCACAAGTCTCTAGGTGGTCAATTAAAAAACTGTTGATGTCTATAAAATGTGTAATATCAATTGTTTTTTTAGGACTTTTCTACAGGAAAGAGATGGCAAATACTATTCAAAATACTTATCTGATCTTGGTTATTACAGTAAAATAACTAAATTAGAGTTAATATATTACACCTTAAATTCCATGGGGTAACATGCTTTAGTATTTTTGGTGTTTTCATGGATTGGTAAATAAAGGGATTTGGAATTGTTTTGTGTCATCCCTGAGAGCAAGGTTACTAAGAGTGAAATCCTAATAATTTATCTAAATTCAGAAATTTCATAGGAGTTGTTTTAGAATTCGAACAAGGAAGGAGTCAACAGATGGGAAAGGGAAAGTGGAAAGTTCTAGGTATGAAAATATATTCAGTAAAAGGATAAGGAAAATATTTCTGGGTAAGAAAGTCTGTGTGCAGGTAAAGGGCAAATTCCAATAAGATTTTGTGTAACTAAGTAGTTATATGTATGTGAGGCCATCAATTAGAAACTATTTAAGGTTTTCCCCTAAGGTCAAATGTTAATGGGCTAATATAAACCAAAGTGTAATCAATATGTTAAAATGACAGGGATTTCTTTAAGTTTTATTCCTTATTGTGGTTAAATAACTGATGGGGTATTGTGCGATATTGCAGAGCCTAAGGTTTTTTCTTGAAAAACGAGGTTTGGCTTCTCTTCTTTGTATATTAATGTGTCCATGCCTTCCAGGTGCACAAGTCTAGAGCAGAGGATTTGTTGGCTGATGTTCTCCAAAGTAGGCTTGTCTGTGCTGGTAATTTATAAGAATAACAAATTTTATTGGGGACTTAATTTTTATCATTTAATATTCTGTAACAGAACCTGCTATCAATAGGGTACATGTAAATCTGTTGCTTTTTACCCTGATATCAAAATTTAAATGCAAATGTATTTAAAGTTAGTAAGAGCCTGATTTGTTTAAAGGTTAATATTGTGAAGCATAAAAAATATTTGGTCACTTTGCCACACAAAAGGGAAGTTAAAAGCTCTCAGCCTTTCCTTGATTTGTTTTAAATGCAATATATTGTGTTAACAACTATTCACATAGATTCAGGAAATAATACATGTAAACTGTGTAAAATGATGTCCTCAGAGGAGGCAAAAATAACTTCAAACCTGGAACACTCTGCCTAAGATTGTAAAAGGCCTGCCTTACCTGAAATAAGGGTCTGCCTCCCACCCTGCTACAAGTCAGAATGTTTCCAAAATATGTCAGCTTTCAGCTCATTTAAAGTTACATTAAAAAGGTTGTTTTTTGTTGTAGAATTACTGTGATATCAAATAGAAAATATAATATATAACTCAGGCAGGATTTAGGATGACTATTACACAAACTAGATATGTTTTTGCTGTGGTTAATTATTTTGTATTTTCTTTGTAAATTCTATAGCTGATGCCAGATTAATGTTTTGAAGAAGTATACTAAGCCATCACCTATGAAATAGAGGAGATAGTAACTGGTGAAACTGGCTTGCTGGATGTTTAATATCAAACTTAAGGACTGAGATTCAAACAAAGGGGCCAAGAAAACCAGTTTTGGTTCTTGCCCTCAGAGTCAGCCTGCATCCAGGGAATGAGAGAGCTTCTCTAAGGAACTTTGCAACTCTGGGTCAACACTGCTGCCTTCGCTGCTGCCAGAACTCAGAGTTTCCGTCCATGCAGACAGTGGGCAAAAGACACCGCCTTGTTTCTATGTCGAGCAGAAGGCATCGCTGTGTCCAGAGCCGAGGAAACACCAGCTGCCATTGGCCTCTAGGTTGTGGAAACTGCTGCAGTCAGAGCACAAGAGCCACTGGGGCCCAGATGCCACCGCCACCAGAGCTCGGAGCCGTCCAGGACAGAACCCATTCTGAGTGGATGCTTCTCAATAACCCATGCATTCCAGGCTTGTCCCCCAGAGTTGAAGATGCAGCAAAGATTGCTGACAACAAGGAGGTGCAACAGTGGGCCAGACAGGCCTGGCCCCTGCCCTCCTGGGGCTGATGGGAGTGAGCAGGGACCAGCTTCCCTTTTGCCATGAATGGAAGCAAAGAGCTGCCAGCTGCCCACAAGGCAGAAGCCACTGCCTTGGAGCTGCTGGAATCCAGGAGGAGCTGCTGCCCTCCCCAGAATGCAGAGGCTGCTGGAATGAAGGAGCTGCTGAAATGCACAAGCTGCCACCACCCAAGCACAGGACTCTCAACTTCCCCACGAGTGACCCTGTGGGAGCTCGGCTGACTGTTAAGAGACAGGAACAGGTCAATTTGACCAACTTGATCTTAAACACCTAGCAAAACAGTTAAAACCAAACCATAGACATTCTTGGGCATTTAAAAGAACTTAAGATGTACTTGTGTTAGGCCATAGAATAGGACTGGAGGCTATAAAAGAGAGATTCTTAGGCAAATGTACCTGATCTATTCTCTATTAATCTCATTTTGGTACTTATGTCATTTTGTTTCTCTCTCATAGAAGCACCCACCCCAGATGACTTTACAACCTGCTCTTCCCAAGCAGACTTCTGCCCCTCATTGACCAGATTTCTAAAAGGAACTTCAAACTGCTTCCCCAGACTCGGCCCCCTTCCAGCTCGAAGCAGCAAGAGCGGTCGGTGCCCCCTCTCCTTAAAAAGTTCCTAATTAAGGACAGGCAGTTAGTGTAAAATGAGAAATCTGGTCAAACTGAGGAATGGAACCCATCAGAGTCTGGGAAGTTGGAAGCTGAAAAACCACTAGTTTCCTAAACAAGGATTTGTTAATGTGGATAAGACCAGTGGGGAATGTTATAGCCACAGAAAACAGATTAAAATGTTGTGTTCCCCAGGGAGATTCTCCAGCTCAATCAGGAGAGTCAGCCCCACCCCAATCCCAAATACCCTCCCTATAGCCCACCCCCATCCCTTCCCCTCCCTATAGCCCCACTCTAGTCCCTTCCTGCACCCTATAAAAGTTGGCAACAAAAGAACTAACTTGTGATTTCCCAGCACACCGCTTTTAGGTGTAAGGGCGATCGTCACTGGCCAGCTAAAATAAAGGCTTCTTTTGGCTTTTCGTGATCAGCTTGGATGATTTTATTTTCTTTGGGTACAACACTCTAAAGAATAAACTTGCCAGGCGCAGTGGCACACGCCTGTAATCCCAGCACCTGGGAGGCTGAGGCAGGAAGATTGCGAGTTCAAAGCCAGCCTCAGAAACTTAGCGAGGCCCTAAGCAACTCAGTGAGACCCTGTCTCTAAATAAAATACAAAATAGGGCTGGGGATGTGTCTCAGTGGTCTACTGCCCCTGGGTTCAATCCCCAGCACCAAAAAAAAAAAAAATAAGAATAAACTTAACAGACACAATGTTAAGAGTAAATTAGTGTTTTTAAAGAAATCCTTTTCATTTTAAAAATTATAAACAGTTTCTAATTGATGATCTCACATACATACAACCACTTAGTTACACAAAAACTTGTTGGAATTTGCCCTTTACATACACACAGACTTTCTTACCCAGAAACATATTCTTTTTCCTTTTACTGAATATATTTTCATATTTAGAACCTTCTATTTTCCCCTTCCAATCTGTTGACTCCTTTTTGTTCATATTCTAAAACAACTTCTATGAATTTCTGAATTTAGATAAATTATTAGGATTTTCACTCAGTGCTGATATAAAATAATTTTAAATCCTTTTATTTATCAATCCATGAAACACCAATAATGATAAAGTATGTTACCCCATGAATTTAAGGTGTTAAGGGTACTTGATGTTATTTAACAGCATTTTAACTTTATAAGTTAACCAGGTGTCTCTAACAAACATATTTGATTAGTTCTATATATATATCAAATCTAATTTACTTATTTTACTGTAAAAACCAAGATCACTTAAGAGCTCTGTAACAGGCTTTTGTTATTCCTCCTGGGTGGAGGTACATGTCATTTGCATATTGTAAAACAATTTGCTGTGCCCTGGGGCTGTAATAATGGGTGGGGATTGGACTTGGTCCCTTCTCCCCAGCCCCGCAGAAGGGTGAGAGGGCAGGAGGGTGAGAGGGCGGGTGTGGGCACCGGGTGCCCCTGAGCCATTTTCCCCTTCCCTCAGCTCCAGGATTAGGAAATGACTTTGGCAGAGTTACCTGAGTCTTGAGGGATTGGCGGCAGCACTAGCTACATTTAAGTCTGATCTGGCCTTTGTCAATAAACCAGTGCAGCCTCTCCTAGTTCCAAACTAGAGGACACGGAATCCAAATTTGAATGTAAGGTACCTGGTCAGGATGATTTGGCTGTTTAGATCGGCTGTTCCCTGAGGGGTCTGGGGGCTAATCAACCTCAAAAGTGGGCCATTCTGATTCACAAAACTTTTTAAAGTTAAATTTGTTAACAGAAGCTCCCTAGTCAGTGGCACATTCTTGGAAGTCCTGAAAATTACCTAAAAAACAAGTTAGTACAGTGGGGCATGTGGTTGACTGATTTTGTCCCATAGTAGACTGTCCTGGAGAGTGATGTGACACAGAAAGCAAAGCAAAGCACAGGAAACACAAACAGCCATGAACCAGACTGACAAGACAAATACAAAACAGACAACCGCTGACCAGATTAGGCCCCACGCGGCCTACCAGACTGGGCCCACGAGGGGCCCACCAGACAGACTAGGCCTCACAAAGAGGCAAACCAGTGGACGGGAGTGACGTCTCGCTCTGACCTGGGACTGGTGTAAGCACCGGCGTCCAATCTCACCATGTTCCCCCAGATACAGATAGCCGGCTCCCGAAACAGACAGGATACCAGGTGGCTTCACCCAGAAAAGCGTGGACGGGCCGAAGATGGGCTGGTGTCCCCCCAAGAGTGAGGCTGAGGCACGTCTCTCAGGAGCTCCCCTCTACTCAGGGTGGAGGCTCCCAGGCAACCATCACAGGAGGCCAATTTAGGTGTGAGGGCTTGGAGAAATCAAATCTCTCTGGGGCCTCCAAATGTTGTGCCCAAAGAAAATAAAACCATCCAAGCCAATCACGTAAAGCCAAAGGAAGCCTTTATTTTAGCTGGCCAGCGACGACCTCCCTTATGCCTAAAAGCGGGGTGCCGGAGGACCGTGCCTTAGTTCTTTGTTGCCAGCATTTATTTGGGGGGGAAAGAATGAGGGTGGGTCTACAGGAAGGGGAAAGGGATTAGGGTGGGGCTGGCTCTTCCTCTTCATGGTATTTGAGAATATTTTGGGGCATATAACACCAACCCCACAGCAGCTTCCCAAGAGCCCCTGTGGCCTGTCACTGTCACTGCACTTTGAGCAAAAAACCAGGCCAAGTTCAATGAGATGACCTTGTTTGACCAGCACCATGTCCCACTACACAACCATCGCAGACGTTATGTGAGAGTTTTTGGGAAATGGTGGGGTGCATCCACTATGTGAAGTTTTTTTCAAAAAATTGTGCTGGTGCCGGGCGTGGTGGCGCACGCCTGTGATCCAAGCGACTCGGGAGGCTGAGTCAGGAGGATCGCGAGTTCAAAGCCAGCCTCAGCAACTTAGCGAGGCCCTAAGCAACTCAGTGAGACCCTGTCTGTAAATAAAATACAAAATAGGGCTGGGGATGTGGCTCAGAGGCCAAGTGCCCCTGAGTTCAATCCCTGGTTCCAAAAAAAAAAAAAATTGTGCTGGTATTACTTAAAAACAATTGCTAACCTGTCTTTGGTGAGAGATTAGGATGTGTGGAATGCACATGCCAAGTACATTCATAAATGTGGATTAAAATAGTCCAAATGGATGCACAGCATTTCTTTGTGACAGGTTAGCAAACATTCCTCCAGTCTGAAAAGTTGATACATTAGTTGTTGATCTGGGCATTATAAATGAAGAATCACACTTGAGGAAACTCACTAGTTCTACAAGGCATGGACTCACAACTTAGTTTTGTCCTCAAACACATGCTCCCGTCACTGGCTTTGTCCTTTGACACACCATCCTCAGCAACACCCATGCAAGATGGTCATCATGAGGCCTGGCACTCCAACAGGTCACCCTTGGCTCTTGGAAATACACCTGTGAGCTGAGAATTCCAGGCTCAGGGCTCCTGGGGCACGAGAGGACAGAGGCCACCGACTACGGGTGGAGGTTGCTGGTCCATTCACCTCTCAAGCGCCTGGGGAACAGATTCACACCATGCAGCAACTATGCAATGGAAGGTCATAAACCAATTTTTGGACTAAAAAAACAGGATGAGAAGCTTGCACAGGGGTGACAAATCGTGATGAAAGGTGGTGGTTTTTCTGTGATCCTCTTCTGTAAACCGGGGGCTCTGGATAGAAAACACATCTCAGACAAAGCCATGGTGCACCTTTTCTTGGATTCTCACTTTGACCATCATTATTGTGTTGAATTTTAACATCCACCTGTGACTCAGGCTGCATCTTCAAGCCTCTTGTCCTCAAGCCTAATGTTCCCTAATTCTCATCCAGATTTCTGAGGTGGACTCAGTAAAATTAGAAATGCCCTGTTTTGATGCTGCAGATGAGACTGGTCAACTTGATACAGACTGGGGGGAATCACCACCAACCGCAGTCCAGGAAAGCAGGTCTAGCCACCCCAGCATCCACTCCAGCAGTAGGAGCTGTGAGTCCAGATGGCAAGTCTTCTCAGCTGACTGCTTCCAGCCAAGGCCTGGCTTTGCCATGTTTTGAGCTGATTATTCAGAGAAACTGCAGGGATCTGTAGAGCAGCCTCCTTTAGCAGAGTCCCAGGTCCAGCCGCAGGTGTGGGCACAGGCTTCTCTGCCCGACAGGCTCCTTTCTGCTAGGAGTGACCTGTCCACAGAGGACAGACTAGGGTTAGGGTTAGGCCCAACAGCAGTGACTGTTACCTGGAGGCAACCTTTGTCCCCATGCTCTGGCCCCAGCCTGTGTGGCCTCCCTTCCCTGGAGAGGCCCTGTCTTCTGCAGAGCTCCCTACAAGGCCACCTTGCCTCTCTCTCTGAGTCTCACCCTGACTTCGTCTGGCTCCCATGCTCAGGCACAAATAAGATTTGTGGTTTGTTATTCCTGTTATCTGGCTATTTGTTTATTTTACAAGGTGAGATGATTGAAACTTCAGAGGGAAAAGAGTATCTTGAACCTGCCTTACACGACCAAGTCCCCATCCTAGGGCTAGCCAGGGACTCTCCACAACTCAGCCCATTGACCAAAACCCAGGTGTGGTTGAAAGGGCTTGCAGTGAGTAGCAGAGAGTCTTCAACCCAGGCTGGAACCACAGGTCCACCGGAGCTTGAGCCCAGAGCCCCTCATGAAATCAGCACATTGCAGAGGGACGTGGAGCAGAAGGGACCCAGGGCGTGGCTGCTGGGGATGTATGTCACTGTGACACTGTGGAGTAGAGGGGACCCAGGATGTGGTCGCTGGGCATGTTTGTCACTGTCACTTTGGAAGGTCCCTGGGTTCTTTCCTCTCCCTCCTTCTGTGGGGGGCTGAATGTGGTGTGCATCGCCTCCCAGGAACTGACCTTCACCGGTGCTTACTGAGGTTTCCAGTCACTTCCTGTACCCGAGCTGATTTTCCATTGTTGGGAAATTCTCCAGCAGTACCTAGGCGAAGTGCATGGTGATAGAGGGTGAGTGAACAAGTCTGTCGGCAACAAACCCAACTTGACTGTGTCTCTCCACAATGTCAGGGTTCACTGAGGAGCAGTGCCTACAGTAGACACCACCTGAGAGGTGGCATCCTGCACACCATGGAGTCACCCAGGGCAGGCACAGCATAAGAGCTGCTGTCCTGCACACCATGGAGTCGCTCAGGGCAGACCCAGCCTGAGAGCTGCTGTTCTACACCATGGAGTCACTCAGGGCAGGCACAGCCTGAGAGCTGCTGTTCTCCACCATGGAGTCACTCAGGGCAGGC